>CM060129.1:26026964-26171964 GCA_030522415.1 Channallabes apus | reverse complement strand
GTATTTGATTGTTATCTTATATTAAAAATTATGTATACATTGGATTAATTTCAAATTATTTCCATTTGCTAAAATATAATACATTTTATTTATTCTTATTTTTACATTTTAATGTATTAAAAACACAATAATAGAAAAGCAATTTTAATGACATTTTGGACAGATTTTCATTAGTTTTTACTACACTCACACTGCCATCTTTAAAAACAATAATTTTATTGCAGTTTGATTTATTCTTATACTGCACATAAAAACACCCCAATCAAGTAAAATCAACTAGTTCAGTTGACATTTGGATGAAGTAGAGGAAATAATATTACAATTTCATTCTTCACACACCACTGGCCGGCGTCAGTTTGTTCACCCCAGAAGCTGAATTACTCACTTACTCAGTTGCTCTATAACACAAGCAACTTGAGGTGGGACTTGAACCCTCGACTTTGGCTAACCACTACGTCACCATGCCACCGTCCCATCTTTAGTCATAAAAATTGACATGGGCTTTGACAGGTTTTGTCTCCCTCAGGTTATAAATCTGTTGTGATGTACTGTATATAAATTCATGCAGATATCAAATGCAATGATCTACTGTAACAAAATTAATATGCTAAAATTTATATTAAAATCATATACCTTTGTTTATAATCTAACCATTTTAACCAAGGTTTAGGTTTTACTGTTTATATGATTTCAAAAGAAATCAATTGACAGTGTAGAGTTTAAACATTAATGTCGCAATTTGATGCTCCAAATCAGATTATTGCTTTAACAAACAAAAAAAACACACAAATAGAAACAAAATTCAGCACTATACAAAAACACACACACACACACACACACACACACACACACACAGAAATCACACAAATACAATCTACAACAGAACATTATGAATGTATGCTTGTCAATTAAAAATTAAACAAAATAGAGATTGATATCAATGTCTATTTTTTATCTTGTATTTTTTGCTACGTAATTATAAAACAGTTAAAATAGTGTTTATAGAAAAGTTTAGAAACTTGGATTTTATTTTTTTTAAACTTAGAGTGCTCATGATTGTGAAAAATACACACTTAGAGATATTAATGATTAAATAAATTTTTTTTGTTAAAATTAGATTTTAAATAATGTTTTAAACGTGTCACTGAGGATGAAAGTTGATGAGAATCTAAACTAATAAACTAAAAAAAAACTGTCTAAATTGTCTAAAAATCAGGAACATTTTTAAGATTTTTAAAATGTATTGTGTAGGCAGGGTACAAAATATTTAGTACTGTGTTTGTTTTATTTAAAAGCAGTAACATCAATGCAATTTAAATGTAAATTTATATTTTATCTATAAACTTTATCTAAAGTTTTATCTAAAGATCTTCACCTGCTTTGTGTTTTAACTGTGAGGGCTTTTGGATTATAATCTGCTGCTGAGTCCACCTCAAGGCCAGCTGTAACACTGGGCAGATAGGGGGCAGTCACGAGCACCTTTAACCAAAGCCTGAAAAGTTACTGTAAGTCAGATGAGTTCCTGTTGACATTTATGTTATAGCAGCTATAAACACGCGTCCCCTCACCAGTCTCTCTTTATTCTCCCTCTATTCTTTTGTTAATGAGAAATCAAAAGTGTAAACTTCTCTGTCCTGAAGATGTGGGGAATAAATGTAAGTTAGAGCTTTACACACCACTGACACTGGAAACTCCTTCCATGCACACTACAGAAACATCTTCATTTTACAAGTTCAGGCTAATTTAGTACTTAAATTGTTCATTTTTCACTTAAATTTTCCACAAAAGATTTAACCATATGATTGTTATCTGAATTTGTCCTTTTTATTTAATTTAATAAGAAAGTATAAACATGTAAAGGTTAAGGCGCTCTCTGTCACCTAATAACACCAAATCAATCTGACGTGCACCATGTGCCTCGTGTCATTGCGTAATCCCGCCCTGATATCAATCACTTTTGTGTTCACACGGAGGTCTTTAACAGTTCAGATCCTTTTGTTCTCAGCACGGTTTTAATCTCAGCATCATTTGCACACTCGCGTTGTTCGCATATAGATAGACTCCAGACCTACAACTGAGAACAGGGCAGGGTGGGAGAGGATGGGGGGGGGGGGGGCTATTATTTTCGACCCACACAGCCATCTGCCATCTGCAGGAAACCCAAAACCCCAGAGACTCCAGGCTGGCCGTGCTGCAAACGAGCGAAGATGTTTTAATTAAAGCCATCTATACTAGTTCCAGCGTCTCCACGAGTCACGCCGAGAGGAACCGTACACATCTCTTATTTAATTATCTGAGACAAAACACTCTTAATACAAAGCGTTAGAAAAACAACGTCAGTGCTAGCTAGCGTTAGCTTTACTTCCTGTCAGCAAGGCATAAACAGCATGATTCTTGTGATTCATTTATTTAAAAAATTATATAATCATTTTCACAATTTATTTTTTCATATTTGATTTTCGCATGGTTTATTTTAAATTGTTCCATGTTGACACAATATTTATTTATTCCTTTATTTGAGTGAGTCACTTATTTTCAAATGTTTTTTATAGGTAATTAATGTTTTGCATAATTTAGTTTTCTGTGATTAATTCTGTGGTTATTTGTTTTCACAGATTATGCATTTGACACTTTTTATTTTAAATGTATAACTAATTTCCAAATGTGATTCTTTTTACATGATCATTTTTACATGTGATTCCTTTTAAATGATTAATTTCTTTTAACATGTGACTCCTTTTGGATGATTCATTAGTTATCACATGTTTTTGGATGATTACTTTATGTGATTTTTTTGGGGTGATTCATTCCTTTCTACATCAAATTCCTTTTAGATGCTGCATTTCTTTTCACATGTGATTACGATGTGATTTTTCCAGATGAGGAATCAGTAATTAAGTAGATTATTAGGGCGGTTTGGATGAAAAGTTCATTAACACATCAGTAAATGCGTGTAGAATGATCTTTTCCACTTCCTCATCACGCTTTAATGAGCTGATGTGTTCGTGTCACTCAGACGTGAGTGTTTAATTAAAACTCGTTTGTGTTGCTCGAGTTAATAAAGCACTGAGTGATCGGCTTCAGGGACCCCGCTCTCAGGGTGTGTTGTTTTTTTAATTATCTGGGGAATCTCTCTCTCTCTCTCTCTCTCCAGACTCCCCCTCACTCCATCTGTCCTCCTCTTTTGTGTGTGTGTGTGTGTGTGTGTGTGTTAGTTCATTGTCCCTCACACGTTTATTGACAGGTTTTTTTTAATTCGGTGTCTCCGGGTCGTCCTCGAGCGGCGGGGTGTCCATCTCTTCCGCTCCATTTAGCTCAATGAAGCAGCAGTCTGGTTAAACAAAAGAGCTGCAATCTGATCCTCTCTCTCTCTCACACACACACACACACACACACACACACAATCCTTTCAAGGACCTCATTTTGTTATAATTATTAATGCAGCTAATTAATGTGATACGTCACTACAAGTTAATCTACCCCTAGCCTAATCCAGAGTGTGTGTGTGTGTGAGTGTGTGTGAGTGTGTGTGTCTAACAGTGTAACTAAAGTTAAACATTCCTGCTTTTCAGGGTTAAATGTTATATTTGTACACGTTATATAAAAGTCTCGGGTAAGTGAATACAGGAATAAAACTTTTTGTCCCTGTTGGCCTTCCATAACATCTCAATTCCTTCATTAAGAAACTGGTACAGATAATTTATTCTTCTAGAAGAACTTTGCAGTGCAGCCAAAGTCTGCAAAACAGGATAGAATAGAACACACACACACACACAGACACACACACACACGTACAGCTAGGGGCAGCTTTATATATGTAGGAGGTTTCTGGGAGGTGGGATGAAACCAGAGAACCCTGAGAAACTAACAAATGCTCTAACAAACTAACAAAACTCTCTGAGCTGTGAATTATTATTATTATTATTATTATTATATGTGGTCATTTGAAAGACTGGTGTTGGCTTATCTAAAGGACATCACTGGACCCTCACTGGACCCCCTACAGTTTACTTATAGAGCAAACAGGTCTGTGGATGATGCAGTCAACATGGGACTGTACTTCATCCTACAACATCTGAATGAACCAGGGACTTACTTCACTTTAGCTTTTAATCCAATCATCTCCACACTGATCCAAACCAAACTACAGAACAAACTCTCTGATCATCACTTTCTGACAGACATGCAAAAGCTAGTGATACTGAGGGAGTTCATGTCCAACAGCCGCACCGCCAGCACTGGCGTCCCCCAAGGGTGTGTCCTGTCCCCACTGCTCTTCTCCCTCTACACCAGCGACTGCACCTCTACAGACCCCTCTGTCAAACTTCTGAAATTTTTCTCGCTGCAAGAACTGTAGCTATCCAGAGTGAAGTAAAAGGGCTCGGACCATCACTGACTCCTCACACCCAATCCACCTTCTCTTCTCAACTTTTACTGTCTGGTCGGCGCTACAAGGCAGAAGTCAGGCAGAAGAACAGTGTTTTTCACCCCAGGCAGTCCACCTCATGAACAGTTAAATGTTCTCCTCACTGTGCAATCAAAATGTGTGTAATATTATTATCTGCAATAGTTGCCATATTCTGAAATACCACTGATATTCCCCAGATCCTATTCCATTTCTTGTCGTTTTCTTCTTTCATGTTGTGTTGTTGTTGTCTCTGGAAGCTTCAGTCACCAAAACAAGTTCCTTATGTGTGCAAACGTACATGGCAATAAAGTTCATTATTATTATTATTATTATTATTATTATTATTATTATTATTATCATCATCATCATCATCATCAATATCATAATCTGTCTTCTGCTGCCCTCTGCTGGAGAAAATCTTGAAATGCAGTTTAGAATTATACATTCAAATGTAAAAAAAATAATAATAATTTTACCGCTAACTGTTTTTTTTAAATGATAAAATGTGAAATATTGCGAGTTTTACTTTGTTAACATTTTAAAAACCAGCGACAGTTGAAGCTTGACCTGGTCTGTGATGACGTCATGCCCGGGGTTGTCGCTGCTTAATTGGCGGTGCAGTAATTGTAAGTGCGCGCAGGTGTTCGGGTGTTCCGGGTGTGTTTGTGGTGTTAGTGCGCCATGGCCGCACCGCGCAGGATTCAGCTGATCCCTCTGTCCCAGCCTGCCTGTGACCCGGGTGCCCCCGCTGGCCCCCCTGGCCCTCCTGCTCCCCCTGACCCCCGGGCTGAGGGTGCCAGTCTGTGCCCCCGGCTGGAGCTGCTGCTGTTCGAGCCGGACGACGAGCGCTGTGCTGAGTTCCACTACCCCGAGCTCACTGCGGTGACCACACACACACACACACACACTACATCCGCCTGCCGTGCTGCACTGATCCTTCATCATCATCATCATCACCTTGTGTTTTCTGTCCTACTTTAAAGGTCCGGTCTGATGCGTCCGTGCGCGCGCTCCTGGAGGAGGAGGAGGAGGAGGAGGAGCTTCAGGTCGGAGTGCTCCACAAGAAACCAGTGAGTTTATTCATAATAATAATAAATAAATAAATAATAGTGTTAGTAATAATTAAAACTTTACACCAAACATTGGGAAACGCCCCACTCAGACCCCCCCTCCCCCCCCTCCCCCCCACATCCCCCCACACGTCACCCTGTAGACTTTACACGTGATTAAGTTCAGCATGAGAAGTCCTTTATTTTAGATGCTTTGTGTTTGTATGAATTTAGTAAATTATTTCATTTTGTCTTTTTCTTAATTGTTACTCAGTTAATAATTTCTATGATTTCTTAGCATTAAATTTCTTTTCACATTTTTGCTCCATTTATTTATACTTTTATATATTTATCTGTCCGTCTCTCTGTCCGTCTCTGTATCTCGGTCTGTGAATTTTTCTCATTTTCTATTAAACTGTTTGTCTTGAACGTCAGCACTATGATGTCATAATGACACTGATGTCATCGCCTGGCTATGATGGTGGTTATTCTAAGGATTATTATTAGTGCTGATGTCATAGTGCTTGGACCCTAATAATAATCCTTAGAAGAATGAGGGAACCCTGGTGCACACAGTATGAGGACATAGTATTGGTGTCATAGTGTTTGGGCCATATGATGTCATACTGTGTGTGCCAGGGCCCTCTTCTAAGGACCATTAGGGTCCAAGCAGGGACATCGCACGATGATGTCACAGCTATTACCATAGTGTGTGAAGGGTCCTCTTGTTCTCCTGAATATATTTTTTTTTTCAACTTTATTAATATAGCACTTTGAAAAAGGCTCATTGTCTCAAATCGCAGCACCTGGGGCCTTTTGGGGGTCTTAACATGCTCAAAATGTCATGAAAATCAGCACACAAGTTGGAATCTGATGCCATGAAGATGCCTGAGCATCACATTGAGTGACATCAGTATCCGTGGCTTTTCAGTGTTCAAACAGCACACTGGTTGTGTGGCAATGGAGCAAGTGCTTGGGCCCGCTTATTATTGCTTGCAATTATATTTATTTATCTCTGTATCTATCTGTATATATCTATGATTTCTTTTCTGTTATCTGTCTTTATATTTATCTCTCTATTAATTAATCTATGAATTTCTGTCTATTTCTGTCTCTACTGTATATCTCTCTATAAATTGGTTTCTGTTCATTTATCCAGCAGTCTATTTGTCTCTGTCTCCAAATAATCAATGTGTTTCTCTGTGTTTATCTCTATGAATCTCTCTGTTAATCCATCTATCTATCTATCTATCTATCTATCTATCTCTCTGTATCCATCTCTTTCTATACTAAGACTTTTCCCGTCTGTCATTGTCTGTTTCTCTCCATCTACCCGTCTGTCTGAGTCACTGCACTCGCACATCACCTCATAAACATGTGTCGTAAACATCATAAATGCTTTTAACAAATTAACTAATCAGAAAGTTTTGTTTCTAGTTGATGTCATTGTTCTGCTTAAGAATTTATAGTGTAACTGTGGAAATGGCGCCCCCTGTCTGTGGACACATGGCACCTACAACAGAATCCTGTAATTCCTCGATGATGGACGTATACAAGAGTGTCAAACTCTGTGTCTGTCTGTTTTCAGGGCAGAGCTCCTGGACAGAGGAGAGACCGAGTGCAGGATTTGGTGGACATGGGCTACGGCTATGACGACGACGACTCCTTTATCGATAACTCCGAGGCTGTGAGTAGAAACACTCCAGAGTTTAGTTTTTAATCAAACTGAAAGTCTTGAGATTTGAGTGCAGAGAAACATCTGCTTCGTGTCCTTAAGTATATATGCGAGTATATACTGACTGCTGGAAATGCACGAGCACCGACCTTTTATCTGCAGGTTTTATTCCGTTTTTTTAATTAATTTTTTATATTTTTATTTTTCCATCTGCCAGTTTTATTCCTTTTTTTTTTTTTTTTACTTTTTTTGGGGGGATTTTTTTCCCCGATTTTTCTCCCAGAATTTAGTCGTGTCCTATTCCTCCCTGTCACTAGGGGGCTCCACCTCAAGCTTCTACTATCAGTCTGTGGCCCACCCGACTGATTATCATGTGACGTCACCGACCGCATCTTTTCGACCTGCACGCTTGCGCACCTTTGGAGGCGGCGGAACACACTCCGAGGTCAGCGCTATCCGCTCCCTCCGCCTGCGTGACCTTACAGATGCCCCTCCCACTAGAGCTCGGCCAATCAGCTCTCTCTAGGCCTCAGGCTGTGAGAGGTTACAGCATCACCCGGATGATGGGGCGAGCACTTTACCACTGCACCACTCGGAGGCCTCCCATCTGCCTTATTTTTATTTTTTTTTTTTAACCATATAAACCTTGAGCAACTGTTCATTGTTTTAAAGTGCTTTATACATTTTTGATTTGGTTTTGCCAGGTTTTGCTCATTTCTAGCCATGTGTGTCTCCTTTGTGTAAAAGTACGATGAGCTGGTTCCCGCCTGTCTTACAACCAAGTACGGAGGCTTTTACATTAACGTGGGGACTCTTCAGTTTCGCCAGGCCTCGGGGGACGAGAACGAGACTGATGACTTCGAGGAGGAAGTTAAGCCTAAGGTCTCGGTGTTCCTCATTCATTTTTGATGATTTAGTTTGAGTATAGCTGTAGATGAATCTGTATTGATTTAGCTTAAACCTATTTATAAACAAATGTTCTTTTGAAGAAACGTAAATTGAAAGAAGGAGGAATGGTGAAGATGAACAAGAAGAAGAGAAAAGAGGACGTTTGGTCTAAAACAGAAAACCTCAAACACAGGTTCTCATAATTGTTTGAAAAATAAGATTTTCAAAATGATTGTCCAGTTTGTGTTTAATTACAAAGCATGTGATATATAATATATATATATATATTATTTTTTTTATTTTTTTATTTTTTTAAATAGGAGTTTAAAGCTCCTGTCTTAAGTTTATGGAAGTTCTCCCAGGAGGGTTCTGAATCGTTTGGAATTTTTCTGCAGGACAGGCGCAGGTGATAAGAAGAAGAAGAAAGCGAGTAAGCAGCAGCAGAACCTTGATGGCATGTTGAGGAAATTTCACAAGGAGAAGCTTCAGGAGCTCCAGCTGCTCAAGGCGAACAGGAAGGAATCACCTTCTGCAGCTCAGCATGACTCGAGCGAGCAGGTCGACTCGGGTTCAGCTGATGAACTTCACCAAGCAGTGGAGGAGCAGGATGAGATCCTGACTAACGATCAGAGCCAGAAGAACCAGGGAACTCTAGCTGAGACACTTCAGGCTTCACGTCCTCATGGTTTGTCTCCTGCACCGGGGAGAAGCCTACAGGAACTCGCACAGGTATTAATGTTTACTTTAAGTAGGAGGCTTTAGCTGAGAGGATGGATCTGCAGAGCGATAAACACTTCAGCTCTTCAGGATTAGAAACTCGTGAGGATAAATAATCATTTGCTATCTCAAAAGTTAATACGTCCAGCGAGCTACAGTAGATAAAAACCGCAGACGAGCCAATCGAAGCGTGACTTGACCCCTTTACCAAGATGTTAAACCCTTTTCTTGTTGTTCCCTCTTCAGGATGATCAGCTGGCGGTTCTGATCCGGAGACTGGAGGAGACGGTGCTCCGGGTCATGCCTGACCAGATTGACCGATTCAACAGTCACTGCCAACCACGTAAGAGATTCAGATGGAATGAGGAGATCAGGTGTGACGCTAGATTGCGATTAAATGTTAATCATTTAAAAACATTTTTAATGCAGCGTTGCTGATGTGTGGAGATGTTTCTCCTCCAGGCAATTGGTGTGTGATGTGGTGAAGCTGAAGATGAGTCGCTTTGAGCTCGAGGCTGCTGGTGATCAGAGTTTAGAGGACTATTTGAAGAGCTTTTTGGAGGAGAGTATAAAAACGCTGTGGCCTAGAGGATGGATGCAGTCCAGGTGAAGCCCTGATCATGTTCTTCATCTCATCACGTCTCTCAGATTTACATCATCAGCTCTAAACGCAAGTGCTAAACATCTCTGTTCTTTAGGTTCACGAGTTAAATGTTTTTAAACTCGATCACTATGGACACGCGTCCACCTGCTGATGAATGTGTTTCTGATGAATCCCTCAAGCTCCTCCTCCTTCAGATCTACAGTAGGTCTGTTTTTATTTCTCTCCGTTCCTCTAACACGTCTGTCCTGCGTTACAGGATCTTGCTGATCGAGAGTCGGAGAGTTCACGCTCACGTCACGGGTGTAGTGTAAGTTACGAAGTACAAAAGCTAGCGATATGCTAAGCAGAATTATCCGGAATAACCCTGTGCTGTTTGTCTGCAGGGTGAGGAAGAGGTCCATGACCGTCCCAAAATCTGAAAAGGTAAGTGTTGTAACGCGGCGTGGGTGTAGCGTGCGGGCGTGATCAATACCCTTTAAACTCTAATGGATCATCTTTAGTAAGAGCTGTGTCCTGGTCAGGGTCGCCGAGGTGCCGGAGTCTGTCCTGGGAACACTGGGAGCAAGGTGACCCCACATGACCTCACATGACCCCACATGCACCGCTAGCGGTAACGTACAGATCCTCATGCAGACTTTAGGTGCGTTCCAAAAGGCCTGAAGTACCCTGCGATGTACACTTCACAGGGTTGTTCAGCCATATTAAGGGAACTGCGAATGGTGTAGGGAACAAGTGAACAACAGGTCTTCACTTCACCGGAAAAGAGAATGAAATATTTCCCAAACGTTATCGTGTCTCGCTGGACGACATCATTTTAAACAGGACACAATAATTAAAATTTTAATTTTATCAAGAAATTCTTGTCTTTTTTTTTTTATATATTGTAGTAAATCTCTGTACATCTTTAAACAATTACTGTCATTAATCACTAATTTATTTACAAGTTATACACGTTTCAATAGTATGTTTTATAACGCCATCAGTTGTGTCTTAATAAATATTCAATATTTAATTTCCACACCAGCAGCGGCAGGTATTTGAGGTGTTTGTTACCATGGTAACGCATGGAGGAAGTAACGTCAGCGCTGGTGACATGGCAGGATGATCCAGACGGTGGAGTTTTGTCGAGGGAAGTTCCCTCCGGAGCAGGGAGTAGGGAGCACCCTGTGAAGTACACTTCGAACCTGGAGCCCTTTAGAGGGTCGATGGTGCGCCAATTCACCAAACGCTCGGCCTGTATTTATACTTGACTGCATGTGTGTGAAGTTGTACTCGGATGCTCCTCATGTATTAGCCTAGCGTAAACACGCTCAAGAACACAAGTGTGTGGAAAAGCTGAGATTCACCATTCGAAGGCTGGAGAACTCGGGGGGGGTAACTCGGGGGGGGGGGGGGGGGGTAACTCGGGGGTAACTGTGTGGAATGATGGTGTAAAATAAGTATCTAATCCTGAAGCCAAACAGACGTGTTTATATCCCTTAGCGAGTACTGAAGCGCCGCTACTCCTTAACTGTTAAACACTCGGACTTCCGTTAGCGGAGCGCTCGCGCGGCCGTGTGCGCTGTGGGGAGCAGGACGCTGTTGATGGGGTAAAGTCAGGGTAAAGTCAGGGTCTTATCAGTCACATGACTGCATCTCAGGGAAGGTAAACCACTGGCTCAGCTTGAGTTTTAGTTCATTCAGTCCGTGTCTCCAAAGTGTTCAGGAACACAATGTTACCTGTTGTCTCCACAAATCCCACTAAGACAGGAAGAAGAACGTTCCATCATTCACTTCCTGACCAATGATGATGTACAAGTCGATCCCTCTCACTGTTCATCTTCATCTGATTCTTCTCTCTTTCACAGTTTGAGGAAAGTGTAGATGTTCAGACGGGTCCCGTGAACAAAGCCCACGCTGGAGTGAAGTGTACGTATGTACCGCGCTGTCCCTCATCACGTCGTGCTAACTTGGCATTAATGAGTTATGAGGTTGCGTGAATGTTGACTCTTTCAGCCCAGAAGATTCCTCCCGGCGGTGGGGGCGTGTCCGTTCTGAAGTCACTTCCTGCTGGTGAAGGGAAACCCCAAATCGCCGCGGGTGTTGAGGGAGACGGTTACCTCTGCAGCGCGCCCTTTAATCTGGCGGCGGTGAGCGTTTGAGATTTATTAAGACTTTCTGCTTTTCAAAATTCTGAAATGCTTTTGGTGAAACTGACCAGCAGGGGGCAGCAGCAGTGGAATAGCTTCACACATGTGAGAAGTCAAATGTGCGTGGTTTTTGTTTTTTAAAGCATCTAATAGCTTTTAATAGATAATTTATTAAAAAAATTATAATTTACCTGAACACCAAAATGTACAAAATGCCTGATGATGGATGGATTTTTCTCCAAAGGCAGCGATGGAGGGCTCATGTGGAGATCCAGATCTTCCCACTCCATCTCTCTCCCACCAGACGTCTCGTCCCAGCGCTCCGGAATCAGCAGTGCTCACGACCCCCCAGCACGCTTTCCCCTTCCCCGCTCCTCCTGCTGGTCAAACCGAGATCTGCAAAACCTCTGTTCTCCCCGCCGCAGCTCCTGGAACGTTCCAGTACGGTCTCTCACACGGTGAGTTCCTGAAACCACAATAAAGGAAAGCTCCGCCCACAGTGGACATGGTGAACTTTAATTACCCACAATGCAGTTTCTCAGCGTGATGCGGCACAGAAATGACACGAGCATTGAACATCATCATAATAATAATCATAACCAGTCACTGAAGACCTGATGAATATTCCAAAATAATCATATTTCATGTTTAAAAGTCTGTGCACATTATTGCTTAAATTATTTATGGCGCATTTCTTTTTTCCTCCTGCAGACGGAAGTCGGATTCGCGCAGGAGGAGCGAACGCTCAGAGAAACCTGCAGTGAAGCAGAGGGACGGAGGACCTGCAGACCACGTCAGAGCACCGCAAAGCTAAAGAGGAGAAATATCTATTTGTATTTAACACATTGAAACTAAAATATAACACGTTTATTTATACAAAATGAATAAAATCACACAGAATTAAATTGAAATGCAGCATTACTTGGTTTTGTGGTTTGAAAGTGAAAAGCTGTAATTAGACCTGGGTTTTGTTTTGTTGTTTTGCTGATCATCTGAAATAAATCACGTCTTCTTTGTTGCAAAGAAAATATTTTTTAATATTTCTTTTTTTTTTTTTTTACTCACTCCCCTCTCACTGACCCGACTCTGTGATCTGTTACTTTCTGATGAAAAATCTTTCATTACTGCTGGAGCTTCCAGACGGAAGACGAGGAGTGTGAAGCACTTCAGGGAACCTGGAGAATAAAAGGGGTGTGTGTGTGTGTGTGTGTGTGTGTGTGTGTGTGTGTTCACATGTAATTAAGTTTTGAGATTTGTGCAGGCCTGATCCGGTCACTTTCGCTGTACGTCACTCAGACACCTTAAACCCTGGCATTAGAATTTGTTATTGATGTTTTGGCCCCTGGAGACAAATGTCGAAAGTCTTGCTCTCTTCCACTGTGAGGTCGGTCACTTCGTGTCAGGGTCGTACCCGTACACCCAGGTTTGGTCACCGGTAACGATCCTCGACATGACGGACGGGTCATCCGCGACTCGCTGACGGAGTTCTTGGCAGACTTGGACACGATGTTCTTTCTGTTCTTGGGTCAGCAGTCTGGGGACGAGCTCGACATGTGCGGATCGCCTGGACCGTTCCGACACACCGACAGTGTTGTGGATCGTTCTCTCACGATCATCACGCAAGTTCCTGAAAGGTTTCAACATTTTCAAGGATTGAGTTCGTTGAAGGTCTTCCTGATCTCCCAATGTCTTCTAGTGATTAAACTAGTATTAATACTGGAGTAAATGTTGGACACCAGTACAGACTCCTTCATTTCCCTCCTCCATGATTACTGCAGTTCTTACCTTCGGTCATTGTGTCTCACGGCTCCTGGATCCAGAGGTGGAAAGAGGAATAAAATGTTGTACTCAAGTACAAGTACTGTTACTTCAGTGAAATTTTACTTAAGTACAAGTAAAGTTACCATTATAAAAGTAAAAAGTAGCTCATTAAAAAATGTACTCAGAGTAAAAGTTACCGAGTTACTTTAAAAAAAAATTTTAACAGCGGGGGTGGGATGAGGCATTCTAGCGTAGTTAAAAAAAGATGAGCAGATATAAATCTCAAACTAGTTGTTTTTAACTGAAGGAACACCTTTGCATAATAAAGCTGTTGTCTTTCTTGTGCTTGAAAATCAAAGTGGTCACTTAAATATGGTGTTACGTCCCAGTCTAGGGTCATACAGCAAAAGAATGGTTCAGGGTTCTATTTTAAACTGTATGGAAATGGTGGTATATGGCAGAAAGAACTAGATCCAATCATTAACTGATGAAATAATGAGGTTTGTACACACACACACACACACACACACCAGGAGGAGGATCAGATTCAGGATGGACCCAGGCCAAAATAATAAACAAAATGGTATTTATATTTAGTAGCTAGATTACCTGCAAAAAAACAAACAAAAAAAAACACACAAACAAAAATACAGGTACCTTCCCGGACTCCCTAAACCAAAAACAGTGACATTATCTACAAATATATACAAAGATCAACCAAACCAAAGGGACAAAGCAATAATCAAAGTCAATTGGAGGCAAAAAGTCAAAACCGGAATACACAACCAAATATCAAAACGCCAAAATCACAACCTCTTTCATCTTTCCCGCATCTCTCTCCAGTCGCGTTAGTCGATGACGTCACTCAGGGCGGAAGCGGCCGTGTGGAAGGTCAGGTAGCTGCCGATGTCAGAAAACCTGGAGTGGAGTCTGGAGCGGCGCGCGACCAGGACATGATACACACACACGCGGCGCAACGGAGCATTTATACAAAGCATAATATATTTATTATCTTATCATTTTCATTCATTTATTTTTTACTCAGTAGCGAATATGATTTAAAATGTAGCGAATTACAATACTTCAAACAAAACGTACTTAAGTAAAAGTAAAATTACAGATTTTTAAAACTACTTTAAAAAGTAGAAATACACAAAAAAGCTACTCAATTACAGTAACGCGAGTAAATGTCATTCGTTACTTTCCACCTCTGCCTGGATCCACCCGCATTTCCATCATGCTTTGTGTTTCCATCACTCTTTAACTGCTTGATGATCTGAATGAGTTGTGTTGTAGATTTGAAATCCCAGTCTGTTTTGACCATCTCTCTACAGCACAACATTAACTCCTCTGGCAAAGGGATGTTCATCAGGTCTTCCAGAAACAGATCATTGGAACTATGTGAAGTCACTTCTTGCTTCAAGAACTTGACAGTCATCTCCAAAAAAAAACCTAAAATCTCAGGACTTAAAGACTAATGACTAGGTGCCTTATCATCTGTGGTCTTGAAGTCGTTTGAAAGACATCACTGGATCCTCACTGGACCTCCTGCAGTTTACTTATAGAGCAAACTTCATCCTGCAACACCTGGACAAACCAGGGACTTGTACAAGTTTAGCTTGTAATTAGCTTTCTGACGGACAGGCAACAGCTAGTGAGACTGGGGGAATTCATGTCCAACATCTGCACCATCAACCCTGGAGACTGGAGAGTGTTCTCTCCCCACTGCTCTTCTCCCTCCACACCAACAACTGCACCTCTACAGACCCCTCTGTCAAGCTCCTGAAATTTGAAGATGAAGCACCAATCATCAGCCTCATCCAGAATCTCAAACTGGCTGTCTGGTGCAGTCGAAACAATCTGGAGCTGAACATTCTTAAAACTGTGGAGATGATCGTGGAGGAACCCCCTCCCCCTCCCCCCACTCACCAGAATGAACAGCGCTGAGTCGAGTCACTCAGGTTCCTGCAGGCACGACCATCTCTCAGGACCTGAAGTGTGTTGACTTCATCGTTTAAAAAGTCCCATCAGATGTGGTATTTCCTTCAACTGCTGAAGAAGTTCAACCTGCCACAGCAGCTCTTCACACAGTTCTACTCCAATCTGTCCCGTGCACGTCAGTAACTGTCTGGTTTGGCTGAAAGGATTATTGGTGTTCCCCAGCCCACGCTGCAAGAACTGTAGATATCCCGAGTGAAGAAAAGGGCTCGGACCATCACTTTGGACTCCTCAGACCCAAACCAACTTCTCAACTTTTGCCGTCTGGTCGGCGCTACAAGGCAGAAGAACCGTGTTTTTTCCCCCAGGAAGTCTACAGTACCTCATGGACAGTTAAATGTTCTCACAGGGCAATAAAAATGTGTGTAATACCAACTATATTTATTTGACTAAAACAAATTCCTTGTACAGTTGTGTTCAAAATAATAGCAGTGTGTTGAATAAAGTGATTAAATCTCCAGATCCATATAATAACTTTTAATTTAAATCACATAAACACACTGGACCGCCTGTACATTCTATACTGAATCACAACATGAAGAAAAATGTGCTAAATGTAGTATTAGTTTAATGTAAGGGAATAAAAACTAATATTAGTCTCTGATTCAAAAGTTGATTAGAGATGGAAAGAAGTGCAGAAATGATCATCTGCTCTGATAAAATGATACCAAATTATGTTTAAGCTTTAAAATGGAGACCAGAACCAGAAAGACGTGGAAGAAACAGAAAACTACAATTCGAATGGATCGAAGAGGAACAACATTGACCTAAAGAACATCTAAAGTTACCTGTTAGTGCTGTTACTATTAGACGACGGCGATGTGAAGTCGAGATATCAGCAAGAAGCCGCCGCAAAGTCGCATTGTTGTAAAAAGACTCGAGCTGAAGAGGTTAGAGTTCACTGAAGAACACACTGACTGGCCTAAAGAGAAATGGGATGAAATGTTGTGGACTGATGAAAGCAGGATTGTTGTTTTTGGGTCTAGAGGCCGCAGACAGTTTGTCATGTGACCCCCAAACACTGAATACAAGCCACAGAACAGTGTGAAGACGGTGAAGCACGGAGACACAAGCATCATGATATGGAGATGGAGCTTCTCGTACTGTGGTGTCGGGTCTATTTATCACATTTCAGGGATCGTGGATCAATTTGAGTCCATCAGAATACTTAAAGAGGTCGTGTTGCCTCATGCTGAAGAGGAAATGCCCTTGAAATGGGAGTTTCAACAAGACAACGACCCCAAACACACCAGTAATCCGAGCAGCGTCCTGGTTCCAGACCAACAAGATTAACGTTATGGAGAGTCCAGTCCGATCCCCAGAACTTAATCCAACAGAACAACTTGTGGCCTGACATTAAAAATACTGTTTCTGAGGCAAAACCAGGAAATGTAGAGGAATTGTGGTGTGTAGTACAACTGTACAGATGTGAAGCAGATCTCAGAAAGCTGATTATACAACGAAATATTAGTTCAGAGACGCACAAGAGAGATTAAACTTCAAGTATTTTGTTTAAACAGTAAATTCATCACTTTATAAAGATGAATAATGACACTGATATTTATTTTTAACAGAATAATATTAGTTTTTCTTCACTTACATTAAACTAATACTACATTTAGCACATTTTTCTTCATGTAGTGAGTCAGAATGTACAGGCGGTCCAATGTGTTTATTTGGTTTAAATTAAACGTTATTATATGGATCTGGAGATTTACTCACTTTATTCAACACACTGCTATTATTTTAAAGGCCAGTGTATTTTACTCCATCACTCCATTCTATTCCGACATTGGCTAAGTTAATAATGCTTTAGAACACATAATGAGGGATACATTGCGGTCGCTCGTGCTCCTGAGGGAACTCGGTGACCACATTAGATTTATCATGTTATGACTCTTAATAATCGTTACAGCGGCGTCATAATGAACAGCTGCATGTGTGTTAGTCGTAAGGCTTATGAGCTCCTTCTGAGATGTTACTGTATAAATGTGTGTGTGTGAGGATATTTACAGTAACACAGAGGTTCAGGAACACACACACACACACACACACACACAGAGGGATTTCCAGCCATGTTCCTGCGCTGGTGTTGATCAGTGTGTGAGGTGTGACTGCGAGGCCTCGGGCTGAGATTTCACTGGAAAGCACAGAGAACTCTTTACATCTCTTTTACATCAGGGATGGGCAGGCAAATCCCAGCCCCGCCCATTCCTCAACACACACACACACACACACGTAGAAAGCCGAATAATTTGAGTAACAAAACAGGTCTGAGTCTTCTATAGTCAGAGAACACCAGGGTAAATCACACACACACACACACACACACTGTCTACAGGAGCGGAATTACAATAACACGATCTTTTATCATCACTGATTATCTCATCACATCGAGGTAAGAATCATCACTCGCTTATACTTACATTTAACTCTACAAGTCTGCTGGGGGGGTAAAGGGTGATGGGGGGGGGGCAGGTGTAGGTGCAGATTTAATGTTTATATTATACACACACACACACACACACATCTAAAACATGAGGTTCAGCACATAAGAATAGTTCAGATTAATCAACTGTAGACTTATTCAGACTATTAAAGAAACACTTAAGAGTTCAGGGTTAAAGGATTGTTTAACATAAAAAAATATGATTTAAAAATACATTGACTTATTAAAGTCTATATAGAAACACTCGGACTTCTGCCCTAACCCTTAAACAGGAAAAAATAAATAAGAATGTAGTTAAAACTGTGTGCATGTGAACGCAACATCAAATATTTAAGCTAATTATTTTTATCATCAAGTTATTGAATATTGCATAAACATGTTCAGATTATTATTTAACAAAAAAATTACTAGGTTTTTTTGTTAAATATTCAGTCTTACTATGAAGAGAATTTCTCCTGTGTGTGTGTGTGTGTGTGTGTGTGTGTGTTGTTTAATCTGCTCGTTTCGCTCCTGAACCCGGACAGATGGAGGAGCTGGACGAGACGCAGCTGACGAACCTTGTGGAGAGCTTTAAACAGCAGCTGGAATTCCCTCGAGAGAAAACATCAGTGTCGATCCCAGAGTGAGTGACCCTCACCCCCCCCACACCCCCACCCCCACACCCTCACCCCCCACACCCCCATGTTCACCTCCACCTGTGAACGATTCTGTTCTCACCGCCACATCATTTCTGACGTGTTTGGGTTCTTTCTCGGTTCCTGTCAGGCTGATGAAGTGGATCGAGGAGAAGATGCCCGAGGACCCGTTCCTGAACCCCGACCTGCTGAAGGTCAACCCGTGGGTGGAGTCGGGGAAATGTGTTATTATCTAACAACACCTTCCGTTTCATAGAATTTATTTTTTGTTTTTAGTTGAAATTGTTGTAAAATAAATCATGTAACGTTTTGAGAAGTGAAGCTTTACATCAGATTTACATCTTTATGTACCAGAAACTGTCTTAGAAATAAACACCAGAGCCAGAAGTATGAATAATAAATGTTAATTAAAAAAAAAAAAAAAGATTTATTCAGTTTTATTTATTAATAAAGCGTGGTTTCCGGCGTGTTCCCTCACAGCAGCTCTCTGATGTAGACGTTTCTGCGCACGGCGTTCGACACGCCTTCATTAAAGCGGAACCAGACGTCACTGTCCCCCACAGCTTTACCCATCTGTACGCCGCCGCTCGGCTTCCCGGCCTCCTCTGGAACAACAGCAGAGTTACGGCACGTTACACTGACGACGGGTTCTGTATGTCTGTGTGTGTGTGTGTGTGTGTGTGTGTGTGTGTGTTCTGCTGAAGAACGCTCCTCACCTGGTGCCGAGCCAGCGGCGGACGCTTTCTCTCGGGGTGTGATGGCGCGTCCAAAGAAATCTGTTTCAGGCTGTGTAAAAAAAAAAAAAAGGAAAAAACAAATAAACAAACAAACAGTGTGTGTGTGTGTGTGTGTGTGTGTGTGTTAGAGTGAGGCGGGGGTCGTACGCATGCACTCGGTGGTCAGAGCGTCTCAACCCTGATTTGCATAAGAAGGTCAGGTATGATCGAGGTGGTATGAAAATGAAGCCGCATGTGCTTTGCATCTGCTGGACCGACTCCGCCCACGACCGCAGGACAGGAGACGCTGCACATCAGTGCGTCAGTACGGAGCAGGAGTAAACCCAGGACTAGGTTTAAATCACCTGAGGCAGAATGAGGGTTTTTATCTGTTCCCAGTACACCGCTCTCACCTTGCTCTCCACTAGCGCCTGCTTCACGATGTTCTCCAGCCTCTGGTGGTGGTTCCTGCTCGGCTGCTTCTTAACCTGAGGTTTCTTCACCTCCGTCACTTCCTCAACCTTCTCCGTCTGAACAAACACAAAGGAGGGACGTTTGCTCGGGTCGTACTGGACAACAAGTACAGACGCAACAGACTAGTCATTAAAGAAGTTAAACACCATCCAGGAGGCGGGGCTTTGTGGCCATGGGCGGGGCTACAAGAGTTAAATTAGACAACACCAGCTTAATGATGAATGATCACCTTGTGCTGGTGGTGTTTGTGCTGCGCTCGCTCCACCCTCCTCATCCTCTCCAGCTCCGTCTCTCTGGCGATCAGCTGCTTCACCTGATAGGTCAGCTGTCTGCGGGGGGGCAGCCCGGGAAACCTCACCACATCCTCCACATTCCTGCACACACACACACACACACACACACACACACACACGGAGTAATTATTGGGAATGAAAACAGGATAGTCCTTGTGTGTTGTCTGAATGATTTTTCATGTGTTTATTCGTTTCTCTTCACTCCATTTGGGTTCTCTTTTTTTATTCTGCAGCTCCAGTGGTACAGGCGTGTGTGTGTGTGTGTGTGTGTGTGTGTGTGTGTGTGTGTGTGTACTGACGGTTCCAGGACGTAGGTGTACTGCCCCTCCGGTGTGCGCTCCTGTCTGTAGGTCAGGTTGTAGTTGATCATCGTATCAATGAGCTCACACAGCTGCTGCTTCTCCCTCGTACTGTACAGCTGAGGGTTAACCTGAAACACACACACACACACACACACACACACACACACACACATGAAAAAAGTGCAAATTACTGGTGTGTGTTTATAATATGTTGAATGAAATGTGTGTTATTTGTAAGAAAGTCAGGTAGACATCATTTAGCCCCCTTCATGTCCGCTTCATTTGGGAGAGGTGACCTGTACTCTGCGCCCCCCTCCGTCATCCCCTCTCCGCACCCCCCCCCCCCTCTCTCCGCTTCTCAGCTTCTGTGCTGCTCATTCAGGGGCGGCGCGAGCGCAGGTAGCACAGATAATAGAAAACCACTTAGTGGCACAGATTATTATTTTTTACTCCAGGTTCGTGTGCCGCCCCCCACGTGACATAAAAAAACGGCTACCCACTTCGCCCTACCCTAAAACCGCCACTGACTGTGAGCGACAGGTCATGCTCCGCTATGAAAGAACATAGGCGCACTTTTACATCGCGCACACGGTCGGCCACAGATGTGTGAATCTCCGTTGTGGTTCTTGTCGCAGCAGACAGGGAGCATGTGTACTGTTAGAGCACGAACCGCAGCATTGTGACGAGCTGCTGACTGATGGCGAACTCGCACTTTGTTTTGCCATTATTGCCATATTGAAGTTTCCTGTGGCATACTGTGCAGAGACACCTACCTGGATGTTTGATTTTTTTAGTCCACGAACTAAAAGGCTTGCCATTCTCCCCAATTTCGCTAAGCCAAGCCCATCTCCATTTATTTATTTACACTTTTATCAATCTCCGAAACATCGGAGCCTTCCTGCATTAAGTGTGTCCATGCTATCTTAAATATAGTTATAACTCAGCCTGACATGTAGTTCTTCAAAACTAAACCAAAACCCGGAGTGGATCCATACCGGAGTGATAACAAAACGCTTAGAGTGGAGAGAGGAACGTGCAGTCGCTCCACTCCAGGCTTTGATCACATCCTCCTCAGCAGGCTGAATACACTGTCTTTCCTTAATTTAACACCCATGTAAGCCTATATATACACAGCATTAACATTATGAAAAGTGAATTTTAAACATTACGGACAGGCGGAACAGTGTGATTGACGGAAATCCGTCGTAACGACGGAGAACTTTAATCCCTGTGGACCCAGTTTCAGATTATATCGCCACACGACCCGGCCCTAGAGGTACTTACCGGCCGTAGTTTGGGGCAGATGAGCTCCAGTAAAAGACTCAGAAGGTCTAAACACAGGTTAATCTGGCAGACTCTGCTCCGTATGGAAGGAGGGATCTCCGCCAACATGGCAACCAGGGCATTCCTGGTGTGCTGGGTTTTGGTGAGACACTGCGGGACGAGGAGGGATTTATCACAATCTGTCGTTACTGAGACACAGTTAACATCACTAATAAACGCTAGAGATCAATACAGGACCCCCCGGTACCCTCACCTCGTAGTGGCTGTTGGGGTAACTGATGCGCGGGACGGAGTTAGCGGCGAACAGTTGATGGAAGGCGGCGGGCAGGAAGGGCAGGTAGCGCATGAGGGAGTAGTTCTGTCCGTGTAACACACACTCGTTCACCAGGTCGGAGAAACAGAGCCAGTCGAGTCCCGAACACACACCCGCCAGACTCGGGTCCTTCAGCTTCATACTCAGGAAATTATCATACAAACCCTGGGGGGCACAGGGGGAAGAGGGGGCAGCGGGGGGCAGCGGGGGGCAGAGAGGGGCAGAGGGGGGCAGAGGGGGGCAGAGAGGGGCAGAGAGGGGCAGAGAGGGGCAGAGGGGGGCACAGGGGGAGTTCTGACTTTAACATTTCATTGTATATTTGTTTCTGTTAAGAGGCTTATAATTAATAGTAGTGTTTCTTTTACCATTCGTGTTTACTGATACAAATACACATGAGTTCCAGAAGTATTGGCACCCTTGGTAGAGGAAAAATCACTCTGTGGGTAAACATTCGAAAAGGAGGCGGCTTGTGCACGCAAGTGTGTGTGTGTGTGTGTGTTTGCTCTTGTACAGCCGGGTCCTGTTGTTCTCCTGAACCGCTGTTCGTACCTGTGTGAGTTTCTCGTGCTCTCCGCAGGACGAGACCAGGTGAAGGATGTGCTGGAGTCTCTGGCTGCTGTCTCTAAGCCCCGCCTCCTCAAATCCTCCAAACCCATCTCGACCAATCCGCTTCCTGACATTACAAACCCAAAAATCAGTCACATGACTTTAATCCTGCTCAGAATCTACATTCTCTCACTGCAGATGTTATAAACACTAAATCTCAAAGTAAGAAGGTGAAACCCAGTGTCATGTCACCCCGGCTCTCATTTGTGTCTTTAACAGGAAATGCACACGGTCAACTTCCTGTTATACAGCTACGCCTCAAAATCCTGCATTTAATGTTTTCAGTGCAAATCCAAAGAAATTATTAGTGTGTCCATAACAGCAGGTGTTCCTGATTTAACGCAGCACTGCCACCTGCTGGATATAATTAAAACTACAACAGCAATCTCCCTCTTCAATTATTTTTTAATTAATTAAGTGCGGTTGTGTGTGTGTGTGTGTGTGTGTGTATATACACCTTTTCACCCGAGGAAGCTGGAATATTTCTTGCCATACAGAAAACAGTCCCTTGTTCTGGTCCTTTAAGCCGATGCTCATAGAATTCACCACACGCATATCCAACTGTCTCTGACCTCGGCCGTGTAAAAACTGACACACACACACACACACACACACCAGTGTATGTTAATCACTTAACACTTTAGATGAGATTACCATTATTAATAAATTTTAACTGAGCCTCTACACTTCAACAGCAAGAAAAAAACAGATGGATTTCATGTCTTCAGCTGATTTTAAACACACACACACACACACACACACACACACACACACACACCTACCTGCAGTGTGTTGATGCATGCCCGTATGTCGTTGTCTGTCTTCTCACACAAGGCCATCAGAGAGCCCGTGTCTGCCTTCATACCCTGTCGACGTGTGATCTAACACACACACACACACACACACACACACACACCATTTCAGTTAGTTATTAGTTATACGGGTGTACTGTGCGGGTGTACCTCGCGAGTGTACAATATGGGTGTACTGCACGGGTGTACTATATGGGTGTACTGTGCGGGTGTACTATATGGGTGTACTGTCCCGAGTGTACTATATGGGTGTACTGCGCGAGTGTACTATATGGGTGTACTATATGGGTGTACTGCGCGAGTGTACTATATGGGTGTACTATATGGGTGTACTGCGCGAGTGTACTATATGGGTGTACTGCGCGGGTGTACTATATGGGTGTACTATATGGGTGTACTGCGCGAGTGTACTATATGGGTGTACTATATGGGTGTACTGTGCGGGTGTACTATATGGGTGTACTATATGGGTGTACTATATGGGTGTACTGCCCGAGTGTACTATATGGGTGTACTGTGCGGGTGTACTGCGGGAGTGTACTATATGGGTGTACTGCGCGAGTGTACTATATGGGTGTACTGCGCGGGTGTACTATATGGGTGTACTGCCCGAGTGTACTATATGGGTGTACTGCGCGGGTGTACTATATGGGTGTACTGCCCGAGTGTACTATATGGGTGTACTGCCCGAGTGTACTATATGAGTGTACTATATGGGTGTACTGCGCGAGTGTACTATATGGGTGTACTATATGGGTGTACTGCGCGAGTGTACTATATGGGTGTACTATATGGGTGCACTATATGGGTGTACTGCCTGAGTGTACTATATGGGTGTACTGTGCGGGTGTACTATATGGGTGTACTATATGGGTGTACTGCGCGAGTGTACTATATGGGTGTACTATATGGGTGTACTGCGCGGGTGTACTATATGGGTGTACTATATGGGTGTACTGCCCGAGTGTACTATATGGGTGTACTATGCGGGTGTACTATATGGGTGTACTGCGCGAGTGTACTATATGGGTGTACTGCGCGGGTGTACTATATGGGTGTACTATATGGGTGTACTGCCCGAGCGTACTATATGGGTGTACTGTGTGGGTGTACTATATGGGTGTACTATATGGGTGTACTGCGCGAGTGTACTACAGTGGTGTGAAAAACTATTTGCCCCCCTCCTGATTTCTTATTCTTTTGCATGTTTGTCACACAAAATGTTTCTGATCATCAAACACATTTAACTATTAGTGAAAGTTAACACAAGTAAACACAAAATGCAGTTTTTAAATGAGGGGTTTTATTATTTAGGGAGAAAAAAAATCCAAACCTACATGGCCCTGTGTGAAAAAGTAATTGCCCCCTGAACCTAATAACTGGTTGGGCCACCCTTAGCAGCAATAACTGCAATCAAGCGTTTGCGATAACTTGCAACGAGTCTTTTACAGCGCTCTGGAGGAATTTTGGCCCACTCATCTTTGCAGAATTGTTGTAATTCAGCTTTATTTGAGGGTTTTCTAGCATGAACCACCTTTTTAAGGTCATGCCACAACATCTCAATAGGATTCAGGTCAGGACTTTGACTAGGCCACTCCAAAGTCTTCATTTTGTTTTTCTTCAGCCATTCAGAGGTGGATTTGCTGGTGTGTTTTGGGTCATTGTCCTGCTGCAGCACCCAAGATCGCTTCAGCTTGAGTTGACGAACAGATGGCCGGACATTCTCCTTCTGGATTTTTTGGTAGACAGTAGAATTCATGGTTCCATCTATCACAGCAAGCCTTCCAGGTCCTGAAGCAGCAAAACAACCCCAGACCATCACACTACCACCACCATATTTTACTGTTGGTATGATGTTCTTTTTCTGAAATGCTGTGTTACTTTTACGCCAGATGTAACGGGACACGCACCTTCCAAAAAGTTCAACTTTTGTCTCGTCGGTCCACAAGGTATTTTCCCAAAAGTCTTGGCAATCATTGAGATGTTTTTTTAGCAAAATTGAGACGAACCTTAATGTTCTTTTTGCTTAAAAGTGGTTTGCGCCTTGGAAATCTGCCATGCAGGCCGTTTTTGCCCAGTCTCTTTCTTATGGTGGAGTCGTGAACACTGACCTTAATTGAGGCAAGTGAGGCCTGCAGTTCTTTAGATGTTGTCCTGGGGTCTTTTGTGGCCTCTCGGATGAGTCGTCTCCGCGCTCTTGGGGTAATTTTGGTCGGCCGGCCACTCCTGGGAAGGTTCACCACTGTTCCATGTTTTTGCCATTTGTGGATAATGGCTCTCACTGTGGTTCGCTGGAGTCCCAAAGCTTTAGAAATGGCTTTATAACCTTTACCAGACTGATAGATCTCAATTACTTTTGTTCTCATTTGTTCCTGAATTTCTTTGGATCTTGGCATGATGTCTAGCTTTTGAGGTGCTTTTGGTCTACTTCTCTGTGTCAGGTAGCTCCTATTTAAGTGATTTCTTGATTGAAACAGGTGTGGCAGTAATCAGGCCTGGGGGTGACTACAGAAATTTAACTCAGGTGTGATAAACCACAGTTAAGTTATTTTTTAACAAGGGGGGCAATCACTTTTTCACACAGGGCCATGTAGATTTGGAGTTTTTTTCTCCCTTAATAACGTAAACCTTCATTTAAAAACAGCATTTTGTGTTCAATTATGTTATCTTTGACTAATAGTTAACGGTTTATGATGAGCAGAAACATTTAAGTGTGTCAAACATGCAAAAGAATAAGAAATCAGGAAGGGGGCAAATAGTTTTTCACACCACTGTATATGGGTGTACTGCGCGGATGTACTATATGGGTGTACTGCCCGAGTGTACTATATGGGTGTACTGCGCGAGTGTACTATATGGGTGTACTGCGCGAGTGTACTATATGGGTGTACTGCCCGAGTGTACTATATGGGTGTACTGCGCGGGTGTACTATGAGTGTACTATATGGGTGTACGATATGGGTGTACGATATGGGTGTACTGCGCGGGTGTACTATATGGGTGTACTGCGCGAGTTCAATTCAATTCAATTCAATTTTATTTATATAGCGCTTTTAACAATGGTCATTGTCTCAAAGCAGCTTCACAAAAATTAAACAAATTTAACAAAAAAAATAAAATAAAATAAAATAGAATATATATATATAAAATAATAAATAAATAAAATTATAATAGAAAATAAATAAATAAAAACAAATAATAATAATTATAGAAAAGAAAATCATTGGAAGTGTGGATGTGTGAGAAAAATGTGCAGATAATAATGAGACGAATGAATGAAATGTCTCTGATGAGCAAGCCAAGGGTGACGGCGACGGTGGCAAGGAAAAACTCCCTGAGAGTGTACTATATGGGTGTACGATATGGGTGTACTGCGCGAGTGTACTATATGGGTGTACTGTGCGAGTGTACTATATGGGAGTACGATATGGGTGTACTGCGCGAGTGTACTATATGGGTGTACTGCGCGAGTGTACTATATGGGTGTACTGCCCGAGTGTACTATATGGGTGTACTGCGCGAGTGTACTATATGGGTGTACTGCGCGAGTGTACTATATGGGTGTACTGCGCGGGTGTACTATGAGTGTACTATATGGGTGTACGATATGGGTGTACGATATGGGTGTACGATATGGGTGTACTGCGCGGGTGTACTATATGGGTGTACTGCGCGAGTGTACTATATGGGTGTACTATAAGGGTGTACTGCGCGGGTGTACTATGAGTGTACTATATGGGTGTACGATATGGGTGTACTGCGCGGGTGTACTATATGGGTGTACTGCGCGAGTGTACTATATGGGTGTACTATAAGGGTGTACTGCGCGGGTGTACTATGAGTGTACTATATGGGTGTACGATATGGGTGTACTGCGCGGGTGTACTACATGGGTGTACTACATGGGTGTACTGTGCGGGTGTACGATATGGGTGTACTGTGCGGGTGTACTATGAGTGTACGATATGGGTGTACGATATGGGTGTACGATATGGGTGTACTATATGGGTGTACGATATGGGTGTACTGCGCGGGTGTACTATATGGGTGTACTGTGCGAGTGTACTATATGGGTGTACTGCGCGGGTGTACTATATGGGTGTACTGCGCGAGTGTACTATATGGGTGTACTGCGCGAGTGTACTATATGGGTGTACTGCGCGAGTGTACTATATCGGTGTACTGCGCGAGTGTACTATATGGGTGTACTGCGCGAGTGTACTATATGGGTGTACTGCGCGAGTGTACTATATGGGTGTACTGCGCGAGTGTACTATATGGGTGTACTGCCCGAGTGTACTATATGGGTGTACTGCGCGGGTGTACTATGAGTGTACTATATGGGTGTACGATATGGGTGTACTGCGCGGGTGTACTATATGGGTGTACTGCGCGAGTGTACTATATGGGTGTACGATATGGGTGTACTGCGCGAGTGTACTATATGGGTGTACTGTGCGAGTGTACTATATGGGTGTACGATATGGGTGTACTGCGCGAGTGTACTATATGGGTGTACTGCGCGAGTGTACTATATGGGTGTACTGCGCGAGTGTACTATATGGGTGTACTGCCCGAGTGTACTATATGAGTGTACTGCGCGAGTGTACTATATGGGTGTACTGCGCGGGTGTACTATGAGTGTACTATATGGGTGTACGATATGGGTGTACGATATGGGTGTACGATATGGGTGTACTGCGCGAGTGTACTATATGGGTGTACTATAAGGGTGTACTGCGCGGGTGTACTATGAGTGTACTATATGGGTGTACGATATGGGTGTACTGCGCGGGTGTACTATATGGGTGTACTGCGCGAGTGTACTATATGGGTGTACTATAAGGGTGTACTGCGCGGGTGTACTATGAGTGTACTATATGGGTGTACGATATGGGTGTACTGCGCGGGTGTACTACATGGGTGTACTACATGGGTGTACTGTGCGGGTGTACGATATGGGTGTACTGTGCGGGTGTACTATGAGTGTACGATATGGGTGTACGATATGGGTGTACGATATGGGTGTACTATATGGGTGTACTATATGGGTGTACTGCGCGGGTGTACTATATGGGTGTACTGTGCGAGTGTACTATATGGGTGTACTGCGCGAGTGTACTATATGGGTGTACTGCGCGGGTGTACTATATGGGTGTACGATATGGGTGTACTGCGCGAGTGTACTATATGGGTGTACTGTGCGAGTGTACTATATGGGTGTACGATATGGGTGTACTGCGCGAGTGTACTATATGGGTGTACTGCGCGAGTGTACTATATGGGTGTACTGCGCGAGTGTACTATATGGGTGTACTGCCCGAGTGTACTATATGAGTGTACTGCGCGAGTGTACTATATGGGTGTACTGCGCGGGTGTACTATGAGTGTACTATATGGGTGTACGATATGGGTGTACGATATGGGTGTACGATATGGGTGTACTGCGCGAGTGTACTATATGGGTGTACTATAAGGGTGTACTGCGCGGGTGTACTATGAGTGTACTATATGGGTGTACGATATGGGTGTACTGCGCGGGTGTACTATATGGGTGTACTGCGCGAGTGTACTATATGGGTGTACTATAAGGGTGTACTGCGCGGGTGTACTATGAGTGTACTATATGGGTGTACGATATGGGTGTACTGCGCGGGTGTACTACATGGGTGTACTACATGGGTGTACTGTGCGGGTGTACGATATGGGTGTACTGTGCGGGTGTACTATGAGTGTACGATATGGGTGTACGATATGGGTGTACGATATGGGTGTACTATATGGGTGTACTATATGGGTGTACTGCGCGGGTGTACTATATGGGTGTACTGTGCGAGTGTACTATATGGGTGTACTGCGCGAGTGTACTATATGGGTGTACTGCGCGGGTGTACTATATGGGTGTACTGTGCGAGTGTACTATATGGGTGTACTGCGCGAGTGTACTATATGGGTGTACTGCGCGAGTGTACTATATGGGTGTACTGCGCGAGTGTACTATATGGGTGTACTGCGCGAGTGTACTATATGGGTGTACTGCGCGAGTGTACTATATGGGTGTACTGCGCGAGTGTACTATATGGGTGTACTGCGCGAGTGTACTATATGGGTGTACTGCGCGGGTGTACTATGAGTGTACTATATGGGTGTACGATATGGGTGTACGATATGGGTGTACGATATGGGTGTACGATATGGGTGTACTGCGCGGGTGTACTATATGGGTGTACGATATGGGTGTACGATATGGGTGTACTGCGCGGGTGTACTATATGGGTGTACTGTGCGGGTGTACAATATGGGTGCATGATATGGGTGCATTACATGGGTGTACTACATGGGAGTACTGCGCGGGTGTACTACATGGGTGTACTGCGCCGGTGTACTACATGGGTGTACTGCGCGGGTGTACTACATGGGTGTACGATATGGGTGTACTGCGCGGGTGTACTATATGGGTGTACTGTGCGGGTGTACAATATGGGTGCATGATATGGGTGCATTACATGGGTGTACTACATGGGTGTACTGCGCGGGTGTACTACATGGGTGTACTGCGCGGGTGTACTACATGGGTGTACTACATGGGTGTACTACATGGGTGTACTGCGCGGGTGTACTATATGCGTGTTCCTCACCTCCGCCAGTCTCTGTGTGAGGCGTGACTGCTGTGTCGGAGGGAACGTTAACAGAAACGCCTGCTGCCTCAGTGGCCTCAGAGCCGGAGTGTAACTATGGAGACAAACAGTCAATCAGATTTCACCTGGACTCTGATCACACACACACACACACACACACACATGCTTTAATCACACGAACGTACACACAGTCACACTGCAGACTCGAATCAGAGACTTATAGTCACACTCTAATCACACACTCGCAGTGAGGGGTGAGGGGGGTGAGGGGCGGGGCGAGGAGCGGTAGGAGGAGGAGCTTACAGGTCGTTACAGATGCAGATGATGGGCCGAAGCAAAACAGACTCTTTCTTCTTCTTCTTCTTCTTCAGGGAGTTTGCAGTAGACTCCTCTCCCTCTCGACCGTCCTTCCTGTTCAGGGTCGCCAGCAGAACATTGATGGCAGCCTGCACCAGAACCATACAGAACCATACAGAACCACAGAGTCAGAGAGGAGGAGGAACACAACACCACTAATGAACTGATGAAGGGGTCAGAGAGGGGGGAGGAGGAGGAGGATGAGTAGATGAAGGAAATCTTACTGCTGGAGCTCCATCAATCTCGTCGATGATCAGACAGTTGGGCTTCTCGTTCGCTCCCAGAACCGACTTCATCTGTGTGGCCGTGTCGATCCGCTTCTGAAACAGCTCCGCACTGCGGTCATCACTGCAGGAATACACACACAATCAACATAATCACACAAAAACAGCTCTCTGTGTGTGTGTGTGTGTGTGTGTGTGTGTGTGCGCGCACTCGGTACCTGGCATTGATCTCCACTACGTTATATCCGGCGTGTTTAGCAATGATGTGCGCTAACGTCGTCTTTCCTAATCCAGGAGGTCCAGACAGGAGCGCAACCTAAACACACACACACACACACAAAAACAGACCTCTCAGATAGAGCTGAGCAGTATGACCCAAAATTTATATCACGGTATTTTTCTAAATGATATCGGTGTCACGGTATTTGATGGTATTTTCCCCCCATGCATGATTAGGTGTTAACCCCATGTCCTGATGTATTACAGAATAATTACTGCAGTATATCGGTTTACATTGACCGGACTAGGATTAACTCAGGTTTGATTGGTCTCACAAAATGCTGCTGTTCACAAGGAGGTGACGGTGACACTCAGAATTGTAATGAGGTGAAGAAATCAGAATTCATGACTTGCAGTCAAAATACTCAACACTTTATTGTGCAAGTTTTGTAACTTGAAAACATCTTTAATGTGGCGACAATGTAAACAACATGTCCCCTGTAACTGCACAATGAAAACTTTATCCACTGGACTTTCATTAAGGCAAATGACCTGAAACAGGTAAATACAAAAGGAGTGAAACATTAATAATATTACTTCAGTATTAATATTATTAGAGTATTAAGCGGTACCGTGTCTTTAGCTAAGTGGACAGTAATAGTGTTGTTATTACCGTTCCAGCGTTTGCTTTTCTTGTCGTAGGCGGTCCCCTTAGTAAACGCGTCTCTGAGTGACGGCTGAGTCGTGTTTTGTGTTGCACTGCTATAACTTTATCGTTACCTGCAGATGGTGAAGAAGAAGCTTAGTTTCCTGCATTCTTCACATTCCAGGACGTGTGTGTGGCGGAGGTGGTGAAGCTAATTGCTCGTGTTGCCTCCTGCGGCTACAACTTTAGCTCGACATTTACATATGATGTGTGTTTGATCAACATCAGATTTTTTTAAAGCCGGAGTATTTCCACACAGCCGACACGGCTCCTCTTTTCGGAAGAAGTTCCTCTTTGTCTGTGACATTGTGTTCGTCCATGCTGTTCACCGCTGAACACACACACAGGCCGCGCTTCCACCGCTCTCATGCAGACGCGTACAGTGTGTTCGGTACCACTGCAAAACAGTCCCCTCTCAAACAATGTCCCGCCGGCAGGACGTTCCACCGCTCTGGGTTCCCGACGCTGTGTACGCACACACTCACCACACACTCACCGGGATTGGGGTGCGATATATGAAAAACTTATATAATTAAATAAAAATAAAAACACCGGTATTGGGTATGAAAAGGTACACCGCCCAGTCCTACTCTCAGACTTCAGAAGCAGTTAAACTAAGAATTCTAGTGGAACACTGGAGGAAACCCAGATGTGTGTGTGTGTGTGTGTGTGTGTGTAAGAGGATGAGAGCTGGGTTTGACCTTGAGTTTGGGTCGTTTGTACTGGTCCAACTCGGCCTCCAGAATCTCCTCAGTGATCTGGCTTTTGGTTTTAAAGCGCTGGTTCTGGTTCTGAGTGCTGGTGCTGTTCGCTCTGGACTCGGCCGTGGGTGGGCGGGGCTTCAACTCTCTCCCGAAAACCACCGTGTCCCAAAGTTTCAGCCACTTCAACAGGCAGCGGTTAGTGAACTGTACACACACACACACACACACACCATTATTATTATTATTATTATTGTTGTAAGACTTTTTATGGAGTTTTATTAATATAAATACTTCAAATAATTATAAATATTTAAATAAATATATTAAAATATATACATTTATTTTAAATAGATAATAAAATTTCTCATTTAAGAAATGTTGAGAAAGAAAAAGTCTTTCGCTTTGGACGTAAGTGTGTGTGTGTGTGTGTGTGTGTGTGTGTTACATCATCACTCAGGAGCTCCATGTAATGCTGAGGAGAGAAGCGATCCACCCAGAGCCGGGAGGCGGAGCCTTCATCCGCCGCGTTAGCGTCCTCATCCTCAGCGTCTCCGGACACATCACCTGCCAGGAGCTCAGGATCTACACCACTGATCACACACACACACAACATATATACATACATACACTTCCATAATATAAATATATATTACACACACACACACACACACACACACACACACACTCGTGCGGAGCGGACCTGTTCAGGAGTTCTGTTAGTCTCTGTGATTCCTCCACTAGCTGACGATGACGCTGTACAACAACAACAACAACAACAACAACAAGTCAAAAACATAACTGTGTGTGTGTGTGTGTGTGTGTGTGTGTGTGTACACTTACTCTTTCTGACACTTGCTCTTTGAGCACCTCAATGGGAACAGACAGCAGCCCCAGTGCATTCTGGGAATTCCGGAAAAATCTGGGATCTGGGATCTAAACACAAAGTTCAGGTTCATTAGAATTATATATATATATATATACGATTCATATGAAATAAATAAATCATTAGAAACATTCTTTAATTTATTACTCAGACAATAATAAAATAATTCAGATAATATAAAAATAATAAAAATATATAACATAATTTTATAAAATAATAATAATAAGAGCAGCAGCAGCACATTATGATGTAATCTGGACATTTCTGTAAGCAGCGTAATTAAAGATTCTCCACATGATGTTCGGTGATGATGATGTCAGATCAGGTCAGATCGCTCCAGGTGAGTCCCGTCCAGGATACACCCTGATTATACTTCTATTTCTGTGTGTGTGTGTGTGTGTGTGTGTGTGTGTGTGTGTGTGTGTGTGAGAGAGCACCTGCTCGTCCTGGTCCTGACTCTTGCGCAGGTACACTCGGTTCCCCGTGCTGTCGGTGACGGTGATGTAATCTCCACTAGCTGGGGGTCGTTTCAGGGCGTGGCGCGGCGCAGAGGCTCTCCTGGGCGACTCCTGCAGCACTTCCAAACCACTGATGTCCAACACACTGAGCGCCCCGGCGGGTACGCGTCTGTCGGGGGAGAGAGAGGGGGAGAACCCAGAGCTGGACACACACACACACACACACACACACACACACACACAGGGAGATGGGTGCCAATAATGTGCATGATAACAGAAGCGTTAAAACAACTGAGTCACGTTTCTGTACCTCATCCTCTCTGACCTCTGGTTCACCTGGGGTGAGGGTGGAGGAGTGACGTGACCATCATCATCATCATCATCATCATCATCATGTGCTGCTTCGAACTGGAGTTTTTTGGCCACGTCCTGTTTCCTCTTCTTCGCTTTAGGCGCTGCAGAGACACGACGCCGTTATAACCTGATATCAGAGCGACCTCACTACTGCACCCTGACTCTAACCACAGCCTTACACACACACACACACTCCAACACGTCTTGGTTTCTATAGTAACAGCTCATTCGGGAATATCGGGATATAACAGAACTCACTCAGCGTCTCGTCCTCCTGCTCCTCCGGCGCCGGAGCTGCAGCCACGCCCCCATCGGAGCGAGCCGAGTCGCTGGACGCGAGCGCTTCCTCGAACGTCTGCTTCCTGTTTCTGAACTCCGACACCTTCACGTGGCGAGGAGGCTCGTCTGTGGACGCGGCACATCATCACTCAGTCATCTAATACATTGGGATCGCGCAGGCGTTACTGTATACTGTACATCTAGCTTATACAGTGCTGTGAAAAAGTCTCCCCAGGGATTTATGTGGGATATTTCTCTCACTTAAGTGACTGAGATCATCAAATTTCTTTTAATATTACACAAAGACAACTCGAGTAAATTTAATTATATAGTTTTTAATTTATTAAGGGGGAAAAAAAATCTGTCAAACTTACCTGACCCTGTGAAAAAAGTAATTCCCCCCTAAACCTGGTAACTTGATGCGTCACCCTTGGTGGCAACAACTACAATCACGTGTTTGTGATAACGAGAGTCTTTCACATCACTGTGGAGGAATTCTGACCCGCTCTTCTTTGCAGAATTGTTATAATTCAGCCACGCTGGAGGTTTAACCTGTTTAATGCCACGGCCTCTCAGTCAGATTTATGTAAAGACACGATGATTTATGGCGAGTGTGTGATGGAGCCTCTGTGTTGTTTTTGGTCAGCAGTGTCTTTCACCTCGGGACTCTCCCATGGACGCCATTTCTAATTTGCCATTGTCCAATTTTTCATTATAAAAAAATATTTTTATTATATATATATATATATTTATTTGCATATTCATGGCGAACCCCTGAAAAATAAATGTGTTACAAAATAAACATTATATAAGAATTTGAATTAATGGTCTTGAGGGCTGTCTCATGCCTAGAGTTTATTATAATAATAGAAAACCTATGAATTTATGTTCTAATATAATATTTGATATCAATTATGTAATAGGTATATATAGGTATATATATATTATGGCAAGACGTATATATGCATGCAAGATACTTTTCTTTCCGCACATGGGTCAGTCCACGTCAGCGCTCTTTAACCAATCAGATGTGACCTCACCATTTCAACCAATCATAACCCGGCAGGAGCGCAGCCTTAATCCTGTTTACATGAAATAAACCTGCTACCGAGCACGTTCAAGCTTACGGACATGTTGCTATGGCAACAAGTGCGAGATGAGCATCGAAGAACGAAACAATCCAAGATCAGGACAAATCCACAACAATCAAATCCAGCTAACTGAGTTAGCGACGTACGAAGACACACCCCCCAGGTGATCAATATTAATAGAGGAAAGGTTTTGTCTGGACATTGGGTCAGAACTTGCTCCATCAGTGACATATTTACGTTTCACACCTTTGTGGACCAGAAACCCGTCTCAGAAACATTCCTGTCTGTCTGTCTGTATAGATTTTGTCACAAAATCACACAAACCTGTCTGGACGGAATTTACTGAATCTTCTGCAGTCCTTAGATCTCTGGCTGAACTTTAACCCACCAGAATATTGAAAAGATAAAGTGAATATTTTGACTGGGATTAGTTGATATTTTCACTTTGTCTGAAATAACAGCGCTGAAGTGGTATAAGTGAATTTTAACACGCTGGAGTCATTTTAAGACAAAACTTCATCTTTATCTGATCTACTTTTTCCATTTCTCATCTGTGATTCTCTCTCCGATTACCGAACAGGGAGTGTATTTGTCTGAGCACCAAAGAAGGACAACTTAGTGTAAACAAGGCGTCAGATACTCAACCTTACAGAATGTCATTTCTCTATATTAATAAGTTACACAGACGAACGATAGTTATTTATACATGACATTTTTGCTGAATTAGTCTTGTTGTTTTGTCTCACCGTTTATCAAAAAAAAAAAATTTAAGTATTGGCACCCCAAGAATCTTTTCTAAATGTCTTTCTGTTTTGCTCTCGCATATTACACCAACAGAGGGTGCCAATAATTACGGAGCTAGAGCCTATGTAGTATGTTTATCCAGTAGCAGGACAGTCCTTTTACAGTTAACACAAATAAACATTGTGTGTGTGTGTGTGTGTGTGTGTGTGATGTAAGTAGAGAATTCAGTCTAATTCCAACTCCTCCGTCAGGACAGTTTTACTCCTCTCCCTCTAACAACAATAATAATAATAATAATAATAATAAATAACAATAATATACAATAATAATAATAATAATAATAAATAACAATAATATACAATAATTACAATAAACAATAATAATAAGCAATAACTAACAATAATATACAATAACAATAATAGTAAACAATAACAATAAACAATAACAATAAACAAGAACAATCAATAATAATAATAACAGTAAACAATAACAATAACAATAATAATAATAACAATAAGAGTGCCTCACTCTCCATCTCGGCCATCACCTCCAGCTCATCCGCGAACTGCTGCTCAAAGTCATCCTCCACCCCGTACATCTCATCATACTCATCCATCCCGAGAACACAAACACAAACACACGGCTTATAGTCAACTAGTGTAAACAGAACAACAGAACTACCGGACACAACCGGACAGAACCGGGCCGCACTCAGGCTCGGGGTTTCGCGCAAAATAGTTCGTGTTGTGTAAACACTTCCGGGTCATTCCGGAAACCTGTTCCGGGAGTCACCTCACTAACCCCGCCCCCCTGTCTGCTGATTGGTTAAGACCGCGGAGTTCGTTATCTTATTACGCTTTCGTGTTTTTTTTAACCACCACAACAATAATAATAATAATTAATAATAATAATACCATAAAAACAATAATGTTTCTGAGAGCAGCACAAGAAGACATTATTATGATTAACTAGACTGACAGTTTAACAGATATAATTCTCCATTCCTCCTGAAACCTAAGAATCAGGGCTCGGTTCTGTTCAGTATGGACTCATGTAATATTAGCAACACTGGATAATTACAATAAAAGAGTCAGAGTGCACTTTGTTTAAAATAAATCACATTTTCAAATCTTAGGTGTTAAGTGTGTGTGGATGACGTCCATGACATGTTTCTAGAAGCTTCTTCCTCTCCTGTGTTGTTTAGCAGCAGGTGGAATCCAGTAGGTTACATTTGCAGTAACTGCAGGTCTCAGTCTCCCTCCGCCTGTTTAAAGCAGCGTTCCCTAAAAGACATCTAACGCTTCCACCCCTGACCTTGTCTTGTCCTGTTCGGTGTCTTTGACTGGAGGCTCATCCCGCACTTCCACACACTCTTTCTTCTCCATCTTTAGTTCTATAAGTTGCACCACATATACAGTACAGTAGATCTCTCTCTCTCTCTCTTCAGCTTCCCTGTCCTTTAAATCCAACTTTCCAGTCCAGTCTCAATTCTCAAATCACCTTTATTTGTACAGCACTTTAACAACAGGAATGCTCCAAATGCTTCACATATATCATACAGTAATATAAAAAGACATAATTAAAATAACATCACACACATATCTAATCAAACAGAATATATAAAATCAACATCTCATGCTGGTTTAAACGTCAGAGAAAACATATGAGTTTTAAGATGGGACTTAAACACCCTCAGTCATGTGGCCTCACGAATAGTCACGGGTAGGACATTCCACTACAGAGAACCCCCGATCACCCCCAAGCTTGCGTTTGGTTTTAGGGACAGTCAGCCAGGGTTTATCTGATTATCTGAGAGACCGGGGTGGGGCATAGGGCTGGAGCAGATCTGAGAGGCCATGTAAACATTTAGGGACATGTAAACAACGAAGGGAAGCCAGAACTGGAGAGATATTTTCTCTTTTACAGGTTGACGTTAAGAGTCGAGCAGCAGAGTTTTGGATCAGCTGTAGTCGATGTAATGCTGCCTGGGAAACCCCGAAATACAAAGCATTCCAGTTACATACAGTTACAGTTACAGTCAAAACCATAACTGTGTGTGTGTGTGTGTGTGTGTGTGTGTGTGTGTGTGTGTGTGTGTGTGTGTGTACACTTACTCTTTCTGACACTTGCTCTTTGAGCACCTCAATGGGAACAGACAGCAGCCCCAGTGCATTCTGGGAATTCCGGAAAAATCTGGGATCTGGGATCTAAACACAAAGTTCAGGTTCATTAGAATTATATATATATATATATATATATATATATATATATATAAGATTCATATGAAATAAATAAATCATTAGAAACATTCTTTAATTTATTACTCAGACAATAATAAAATAATTCAGATAATATAAAAATAATAAAAATATATAAAATAATTTTATAAAATTATAATAATAATAATAATAATAATAGCAGCAGCACATTATGATGTAATCTGGACATTTATGTAACCAGAGTAATTAAAGATTCTCCACATGATGATCTCAGATCAGGTCAGATCCCTCCAGGTGAGTCCCGTCCAGGATACACACTGCCTGGGAAACCCCGGATACAAAGCATTCCAGTTACCAATGTGAGTGGTGATAAAGGCGTGGATGGCTATTTCAAAATGCTTAAAGGACAAAACAGGCTTATGTTTTGCCAATTGTCTTAGTTGAAATTGTCTTGGTCTTCCTCCAAAACATTATTAACTTCTTCCCTTCCTGATCAGTGACTCCCTGTTCTAAAAGGCTCTTATTATTGAGGTCTTCTCTCCCTGATGTGATCATCAGAGCATTAAAGCTTGAAGATGATACAAAAGAGAAGTGTGTGTGTGTGTGTGTGTGTGTGTGTGTGTGTGTGTGTGTGTGTGTGTGTGTGTGTGTCAGTGTCCTGCTTTAGTCTTTTCATATATGTATGTCTTTATAAGGTACCCTCTATCAATAAGTTTATTTTATCTTATCAATGATAAAATGCAGTTGAAGTAAAGACCACACTTTTTTTCCAGTCAATCATGTTTATGTACATGTCTATTCCAATAAACACCATCACTTGGTAGTGTTAGAACTTCATACAAGTAGACCAAGTGAATTTTCTTGCTGTTGTATACAAGTGAAAAGCAAATCTTAGCACCTGAGGTGCCATTAACCTGTAAGATAGTTTTGGTTTATACATGTGCCAGTTGTCATATCAGGCGACAGATACTCACCACCCTGGAGATATACCCATTGTTTCTGTGACAGTTACTTAAGGGATCAGGTAGCCTGCTTGACACTGATTATCATTCACACACTACAGCCAATTTAGAAAAACCAAGTACCCTAATCTTCCAATCTTTGGACTAAGGGAGGAAACTGGAGTACATGGAGGAAACCCACCAAGCACAAGGAGAACATGCAAACTCCATGCATACAGAACAGAGGCAGGAATTGAACTCTCAACCCTGGAGGTGCAAGGTGACAGTGCTGATCGCTACATCACCGTGCCACCTGTAAGATGGAACACCCCCCCCCCCCAATCCTGAGGGTACAGTGTCAAAAAGCATTGAAAACTCTTAATAACTCATTTATATGTGTGCTACTGAATCCTAACACAGGTGTCATATATAAATAGCCAACCATAAAAGGAATTTCTTGAATGTTAAACAGTCACAAAAAGTAATATGTAGTTGGTGTGTGTGTGTATGTGTGTGTGTGTGTGTGTGTGTGTGACTTCAAGATACTGTAGACATCGATATCAGGAAGGGGAACGCCGCCACCATTTTATTGACCATTTTTAAAAAATAAAGTCTTAATAAAGTACAGAAGTTTTATTTATTACATAAGGATAGATTTTAACAGTATTGCAAAATCAGTACATTGTTTTGTGACTTTAAAAATTCTCTAGAATTTCAGTCAAGATAATTAAACATACATAGTAAAAAAAACAATGATGAATACAGGCTACTTTGTTTTACAGCATACTAAAGTTTACCAGTGGCACCGCCCGCGTGCACATCCTGACGCCTGTGGCTAACATTACCTGTGATTCGCAAAATAGTGTTCTTTTAGACTTCATTTTCTCATTTAAAAAAATGATGAAATCTCCACCTTTACATTCAGTGAGAAATGTATGTGACTTAATCACTGTATGACATAAACAATGGGTGATGACGCTACCTATGGTTTTTTTGGGCTACCCTGCAAAGCCAGAGGATTTCTGTTTGATAAATGTAGACTAGATTCTGATTGGTCAGAATGTGTTGACACATTTTCTATAACAGCAACTCTTACATTAGTTTGTGGTTGAATGAATGGAAGGAGTCTCCAGTGTCAGTGCCATGTAACAGTCAGAGGTAACGCTGTATCCGTGGAGTTTGGGGTTCCTTGAAAACCTGAAAAATGACAAACTGCTTAATTATTCCGGTGAAGGAATCATAATTAGTCATGGACTTACTCCAACATCAATACTGATAACAGAAAGATTTTGTATATACATTGGTCAGAACCCATGCTTTCATTGATATCTTTACATTTCATACATTGGAGGACCTGAAGCCAGTCTCAGAAAAAAAATTTTGTATTTCTGTGTGTGTGTGTGTGTGTGTGTGTGTCCAGATTATGTCACAGCATTTGACAGAATTTCCTGAATCTCCTGCAGTCCTTTGATCTTCTGTCTGTAGTTTAATCTGCAGCATCAGTTTAAATCTAAATGTGGAGTAAAAGTGATGTTATGAACAGTTATGTGTTGGATTTAATAATCTACTGTATAATAATCTACTAATGCGCTACTGTCTCAATGTAAACAAACACCTGCACCAATAGATATTAATTAGAAAAGATAAAGTGAATATTTTGACTGGGATTAGTTCATATTTTCACTTTGTCTGAAATAACAGCGCTGAAGTGGTATAAGTGAATTTTAACACGCTGTTTATGGTCCGGTTTGTTCCTCTGATCTGAGATCAGTAACCTGAGGCAAGTCCAGTGCAACAGTGTTATTGTTCCACGTGTTTCAAAGTGACGGTGTTTGCCTCTCAAACCCCGCCCCCTCCGCTCCTCTGATTGGCTGCCCGTGCTATCACTCACTCTCAGCCCCGCCCCCTCGCGCGCGCTGGAGGTTCTCCGACTGAACGCGGAAATGCGGAGTGAGTGAGTGTGTGTGAGTGTGTGTGTGAGAGAGGGTGTGTGAGTGTGTGGTGATCCTCATCGTCATGGAGTCGGCTTCTCAGCTCTTCAGCAGATAACTCTCCCTCTTCGCGTGTTGAGAAGTGTGTGTGTGTGTGTGTGTGTGTGGGGACATGTACCCGGAGTTAGCGCTGTGTGTTAGCGCCGAGCGCGCGCACTGAGGGATGGAGCGAAGCCGCTTCGCGTGTGTGTGTGTGTTTCTGCTGCTGTGTGTGAGCGGACAGGTGAGGATTATCAACACTTTTACTTCCTCTGAGAGTGTGTGTGTGTGTGTGTGTGTGTGTGTGTGTACAGCCAGTAGGCTATTTTTGGTCTCGAGCGCACTCTGTGTGTGTGTGTGTGTGTGGCCGCGCGTGACCCCTGTCACAAACTCCACACACTGATCGTATGTGTGTTAATGTGCGGAAAATTATACACACACACACACATAAAACACTCTGTGTGCTGGTTTTCTGACATTATTAAACTCCTTTATTCAGTCACTGTTGAGTTACGTGAGGAGCGAGCGCAGAGCGCGTGCGGTATTGTTGAAGCGCGCGCGCTCCGCCCCGCATATGCCTTGTGTTGTGCTGAGCGTTCCAGCAGTGTGTGGTGTTGTGTTGTTGTTATGTTTTGTTGTTGTGTTGTTGTTATGCACTCCTCTACTGTGTTGTGTAGAGTTTCATTGTTACTTAACAAAATCAGGGTTGTACAGTAATGTGTAGTGTTGTACAGTACAGTATGATGTCATAATGTTTTGGAGAGATGATTTTATATGTGCAGTAAACGTTTACAATGCAAATTATTAATATCTCTGCATGAGTATTGATGCTACATTGGTGTAAGCTTCTAGAAGCACATGGCCTGTAAAAACTGTTGCTTAAATTAAAAGCATTTCATGTGAAATTAAGGATTTTTGTTCCCCAACTACATCTGTAGTGTCCGTAACCATGTCGAATTCATGTTGGAATATTTTAACAATTTAGCATTTTTAAAATAATACACTTTTTCATGTGAAATCTAAATTGGCCGAGTTTCATCTGAATGACGGTTAAGAACGATGAAAGATTTGAATTAAAAAAAAAAGTTAGACTCTAAGGCATAAAAGGGCATTTGAACTGTATGTAGCAAATGCGTTTCTTTTGATCTGACAAAAATATCAATGTTTATGAACATTTATTAAAAAAAAAATTAAGCCTGAATCGGGAGATACTTTATTAAGTATTATGAAAAATGGTGTTATATGATCCTGTCTGACAGTTCACTTCTTCACCTAGGTGAGACACTTTATCATCAATACTATAATATACTGTATATAATATCAATTTACACATCAATTACAATATAATTACAATATACTTACAATAATATTAACTAAAGGGCGAAAATTCCTGAAGAAATTTTAAGTGTGCCTATGCCGCTGCTGGGTCACTTCTAATGTGTGCGGCATCATAGATGGAACTATGATGTCATAGCTGATGCTGGTCTCAAAGCCTGGTGTACAGGACATTTTGGGGCGGTTTTCAGGGATCTTTGGGAAAACCATGTGACTAATTCCTACCAAAAGTCATAGCACACCCTTCCCGATTGAGCCGCACGAAACGGTGTAACATACGTCAGGGTCGTCTCAAAGCTGCGGTGCCTGAAACGGTCCAAATTTTTAAGCGGAAGAATAATAAATGGATTTCTGCGGAAAGAATAATAAGTGCGCCTAGGCACATTTTAATAATAAATTAGTTCCTCAGGATTATACATAACTCCGTAGGTATCTTCTATTGGGGTTCCTTTGGGTTATTCTGGGTTCCTCTGGGTTTTCTGGAGGTCCTGATGGTCCCTCAGCGTTCCTCGCACCTTCCAAAAACATGCCAGTAAGCAGATTGGCTACAGACTTGGTTTCACATCCAGCACAGCCTTGACAAGGATAAAGTACAGTATTATTAAGTGTGCCTAGGAGCACTTATTGCTCTTCTCCACCAAAATCCATTTATTATTCTTCCGCCTAAAAATTTGGACCGTTTCACTTCCTCACGTATGTTACACCGTTTCGTGCGGCTCGATCGGGAATGGTGTGCTACGACTTTTGGTTGGGATTTGTCGCATGGTTTTCCCAAAGATGCTTTTCCCATTTGTCGCATGATTTTCCCCGAAAACCGCCCCAAAATGTCCCTGCACCAGGCTTTGAGACCAGCATCAGCTATGACATCATAGTTCCGTCTATGATGCCGCACACATTAGAAGTGACCCGGCCGTCGCATAGGCACACTTAAAATTTCTCTGGAAAGTTTCGCTCTCTAGTTATTACTATCATTGTACTCATTATTTCTTACTTTATAATGTGTGTACATGATGGACAGAAACCAAAACAGAGGGAGAACAGTTTTCTTTACAAATGTCTAAATGTTTGTCAAAAGGAGTGGGGGGTTTAACCATTTAACCACGGTGTATGAATCATGAGCTTTGGTGTGCACGCGTGTACACACACACACACACACACACACACACACACACACACACACACACACACACACACACACTTCTATTTACAGTGTAGAAATTGCTGCAAATAAAGGTGTGCTCATATTCGTTAGGTTAAAGTAAACGTCCATACCCTGCAGACAGCTATGAAACCTGTGTGTGTGTGTGTGCTTTGTTCAACAGCAATCAAGCAGGATATCCTGGTTAGCACTAAAGCATTAACTCATTACACCACACACACACACACACACACATGCAATGACACACAAACTGGTAAAACCTTACCTTAGAAACTGATCTTTCTGACAAGGAGAACTTTCCAATCAGTTCTAGATTATTTTAAACCTGTGTTTAACAGTACTGACACACAGTCCGAGGTCCGTCTCTCTTCTTCCTCAGAGTTAGTATTTATATTTGAGTTAGAGTTGTGTAGTAATGCATAAAAGTTATCATATGTACATTATCATGTGTTGCAGAGTGCTAACCAAACAGTCATGACTACAGTATGACCATCCTGTAAAGTCGTCTTCCTTTAAATCATGTTAGTCTTAACACATCTGTACTGTAGTCATTAGTAAACTGGTGAGAGTTTGTGTCATCCATGTAGGAGCAGAAGCTAATCCCTTGATTCTGAAGAACTCTACATCGCCTAGATTTGTGGAACACCAAATTCTATGTTTGTAGGAATTAGTTACAATGACATTAGAGAACGATCAGTCTGAAAGAAGGTGTTCTCTTAACATTATACATCATCTACTAGTTTAACCAGCACTAATATGCGTAGATTAGGGCTGCACGATATTAGGAAAATATGCGATTTGCGATATTGTTGTTGAATATTGCGATAACGATATTTCTTGCGATATAACATTTCCCTAGAGAAATGCATTTTTTTATTATTATTATTGCCTATTTTTTTATTATTTATTTATATGTAATGATGATACTAAAATAAACAGGTAATAGATATTCGTCTGATGTAATTAAATCTAATTCAGGCTAAAAAGAAACTATATGTCAAGGAAGTTGCAAATATTTAGACTTCAAAACACTATGAATGACTTAAACCCCTCAGCAGATATTCTGACTCCTGGTTTGCTGTTACTATAAACCTGCCAACACAATATGAATTACTTTCAAACATTACTGTTTATTTACATGTAACCGTGTAACACTCATCAATAGTGTCTTACAACAAGAGCATCTTTTAAACTAAATATTCTCTTTGGCTTGTCTGTTTTTTTTTAAATAAAAATAAATATTATTAAACAAAAATTTAATTAAAAAAATACTATTTATCACACACACACACGCGCACGCACACACATACACACACACACACACACACACACACTGGCTCCGTGACGGGCACTAGGACCCGGAAGTAATGCGGGCGCGAACCCGGAAGTATAAGAGGAGTAAACAAACCACCACATACAGCTGAGTCACTGTGTTCGCGCATGTCGGTGCAGATTGTTTACTTTCTGATTCGAGTGTGTGTTTATAGGACGCGGGTTAAATGTGTGTTTTTCCGTTGCTCCGCTTCTGTGAGAGTCCTGTGACTAATTCGCGTGGTTATCCTGCCTACTCGCTTGCTTCCGCGTTTGGGTTTACCGTCCACGCTACAAAAGGCTAACGGCTAATCGCTAAGTCTTCTGATCATCCGGGCTTAGTTCGCGACAGAATGAAGTATAAAGATATAAATAATATACATATATAAAAAAAAGATATAAGCGGCTATAAACATAGTAAGGGCCCATCTGATTGGTCAAATTTGGACACACAAACGCTTGGCAAATAAAGTATTTATCGCAACTCTTTGCGATATGGTTATTGCGCATGCCATTATCGCCATAACGATATTTTTCGATATATCGTGCAGCCCTAGCGTAGATCATCTACTAGTTTAACCAGCACTAATATGCGTAGATCATCTACTAGTTTAACCAGCACTAATATGCGTAGATCATCTACTAGTTTAACCAGCACTAATATGCGTAGATCATCTACTAGTTTAACCAGCACTAATATGCGTAGATCATCTACTAGTTTAACCAGCACTAATATGCGTAGATCATCTACTAGTTTAACCAGCACTAATATGCGTAGATCATCTACTAGTTTAACCAGTACTAATATGCGTAGATCATCTACTAGTTTAACCAGTACTAATATGCGTAGATCATCTACTAGTTTAACCAGCACTAATATGCGTAGATCATCTACTAGTTTAACCAGCACTAATATGCGTAGATCATCTACTAGTTTAACCAGCACTAATATGCGTAGATCATCTACTAATTTAACCAGCACTAATATGCGTAGATCATCTACTAGTTTAACCAGCACTAATATGCGTAGATCATCTACTAGTTTAACCAGCACTAATATGCGTAGATCATCTACTAATTTAACCAGCACTAATATGCGTAGATCATCTACTAGTTTAACCAGCACTAATATGCGTAGATAATCTACTAATTTAACCAGCACTAATATGCGTAGATCATCTACTAGTTTAACCAGCACTAATATGCGTAGATCATCTACTAGTTTAACCAGCACTAATATGCGTAGATCATCTACTAGTTTAACCAGTACTAATATGCGTAGATCATCTACTAGTTTAACCAGCACTAATATGCGTAGATCATCTACTAGTTTAACCAGCACTAATATGTGTAGATCATCTACTAGTTTAACCAGCACTAATATGCGTAGATCATCTACTAGTTTAACCAGCACTAATATGCGTAGATCATCTACTAGTTTAACCAGCACTAATATGCGTAGATAATCTACTAGTTTAACCAGCACTAATATGCGTAGATCATCTACTAGTTTAACCAGCACTAATATGCGTAGATAATCTACTAGTTTAACCAGCACTAATATGCGTAGATCATCTACTAGTTTAACCAGCACTAATATGCGTAGATCATCTACTAGTTTAACCAGCACTAATATGCGTAGATCATCTACTAATTTAACCAGCACTAATATGCGTAGATCATCTACTAGTTTAACCAGCACTAATATGTGTAGATCATCTACTAGTTTAACCAGCACTAATATGCGTAGATCATCTACTAGTTTAACCAGCACTAATATTCGTAGATCATCTACTAGTTTAACCAGCACTAATATGCGTAGATAATCTACTAGTTTAACCAGCACTAATATGTGTAGATCATCTACTAGTTTAACCAGCACTAATATGCGTAGATAATCTACTAATTTAACCAGCACTAATATGCGTAGATCATCTACTAGTTTAACCAGCACTAATATGCGTACGTAGATAATCTACTAGTTTAACCAGCACTAATATGCGTAGATCATCTACTAGTTTAACCAGCACTAATATGCGTAGATCATCTACTAGTTTAACCAGCACTAATATGCGTAGATCATCTACTAGTTTAACCAGCACTAATATGCGTAGATAATCTACTAATTTAACCAGCACTAATATGCGTAGATCATCTACTAGTTTAACCAGCACTAATATGCGTAGATAATCTACTAATTTAACCAGCACTAATATGCGTAGATCATCTACTAGTTTAACCAGCACTAATATGCGTACGTAGATAATCTACTAGTTTAACCAGCACTAATATGTGTAGATCATCTACTAGTTTAACCAGCACTAATATGCGTAGATAATCTACTAATTTAACCAGCACTAATATGCGTAGATCATCTACTAGTTTAACCAGCACTAATATGCGTACGTAGATAATCTACTAGTTTAACCAGCACTAATATGTGTAGATCATCTACTAGTTTAACCAGCACTAATATGCGTAGATCATCTACTAGTTTAACCAGCACTAATATGCGTAGATCATCTACTAGTTTAACCAGCACTAATATGCGTAGATAATCTACTAATTTAACCAGCACTAATATGCGTAGATCATCTACTAGTTTAACCAGCACTAATATGCGTACGTAGATAATCTACTAGTTTAACCAGCACTAATATGTGTAGATCATCTACTAGTTTAACCAGCACTAATATGCGTAGATAATCTACTAGTTTAACCAGCACTAATATGTGTAGATCATCTACTAGTTTAACCAGCACTAATATGCGTAGATAATCTACTAATTTAACCAGCACTAATATGCGTAGATCATCTACTAGTTTAACCAGCACTAATATGCGTACGTAGATAATCTACTAGTTTAACCAGCACTAATATGTGTAGATCATCTACTAGTTTAACCAGCACTAATATGCGTAGATCATCTACTAGTTTAACCAGCACTAATATGCGTACGTAGATAATCTACTAGTTTAACCAGCACTAATATGTGTAGATCATCTACTAGTTTAACCAGCACTAATATGCGTAGATCATCTACTAGTTTAACCAGCACTAATATGCGTACGTAGATAATCTACTAGTTTAACCAGCACTAATATGCGTAGATCATCTACTAGTTTAACCAGCACTAATATGCGTAGATCATCTACTAGTTTAACCAGCACTAATATATATAGATCATCTACTAGTTTAACCAGCACTAATATGCGTAGATCATCTACTAGTTTAACCAGCACTAATATGCGTAGATCATCTACTAGTTTAACCAGCACTAATATGCGTAGATCATCTACTAGTTTAACCAGCACTAATATATATAGATCATCTACTAGTTTAACCAGCACTAATATGCGTAGATCATCTACTAGTTTAACCAGCACTAATATGCGTAGATCATCTACTAGTTTAACCAGCACTAATATGCGTAGATAATCTACTAGTTTAACCAGCACTAATATGCGTAGATCATCTACTAGTTTAACCAGCACTAATATGCGTAGATAATCTACTAGTTTAACCAGCACTAATATGCGTAGATCATCTACTAGTTTAACCAGCACTAATATGCGTAGATCATCTACTAGTTTAACCAGCACTAATATGCGTAGATAATCTACTAGTTTAACCAGCACTAATATGCGTAGATCATCTACTAGTTTAACCAGCACTAATATGCGTAGATCATCTACTAGTTTAACCAGCACTAATATGCGTAGATCATCTACTAGTTTAACCAGCACTAATATGCGTAGATCATCTACTAGTTTAACCAGCACTAATATATATAGATCATCTACTAGTTTAACCAGCACTAATATGCGTAGATCATCTACTAGTTTAACCAGCACTAATATGCGTAGATCATCTACTAGTTTAACCAGCACTAATATGCGTAGATAATCTACTAGTTTAACCAGCACTAATATGCGTAGATCATCTACTAGTTTAACCAGCACTAATATGCGTAGATCATCTACTAGTTTAACCAGCACTAATATGCGTAGATCATCTACTAGTTTAACCAGCACTAATATGCGTAGATAATCTACTAGTTTAACCAGCACTAATATATATAGATCATCTACTAGTTTAACCAGCACTAATATGCGTAGATCATCTACTAGTTTAACCAGCACTAATATGCGTAGATCATCTACTAGTTTAACCAGCACTAATATGCGTAGATAATCTACTAGTTTAACCAGCACTAATATATATAGATCATCTACTAGTTTAACCAGCACTAATATATATAGATCATCTACTAGTTTAACCAGCACTAATATGCGTAGATCATCTACTAGTTTAACCAGCACTAATATGCGTAGATCATCTACTAGTTTAACCAGCACTAATATGCGTAGATAATCTACTAGTTTAACCAGCACTAATATATATAGATCATCTACTAGTTTAACCAGCACTAATATGCGTAGATCATCTACTAGTTTAACCAGCACTAATATGCGTAGATCATCTACTAGTTTAACCAGCACTAATATGCGTAGATAATCTACTAGTTTAACCAGCACTAATATATATAGATCATCTACTAGTTTAACCAGCACTAATATATATAGATCATCTACTAGTTTAACCAGCACTAATATGCGTAGATCATCTACTAGTTTAACCAGCACTAATATGCGTAGATCATCTACTAGTTTAACCAGCACTAATATGCGTAGATCATCTACTAGTTTAACCAGCACTAATATGCGTAGATCATCTACTAGTTTAACCAGCACTAATATGCGTAGATCATCTACTAGTTTAACCAGCACTAATATGCGTAGATCATCTACTAGTTTAACCAGCACTAATATGCGTAGATCATCTACTAGTTTAACCAGCACTGTCTCTAACCGGGACTAAGCCCTGATGGAAAGATTTCATGTTTATAAAGTGGTGCTCTTAGAGGTTTAGCAGTGGCCTGTAGTTTGACACCCGATAAGGGTCTCATGCAGCTTTTCTAATTATAAGCTGCTATTGAAAGAAATTTATAGCTAAAAAAATAATAATTTCTCATCTGTAGGTTTTCGTATTTCTGTGAGAACATGTAAGTGAGCTCAGTAACAGTCTAACTCCTCTATGATGGGTAACGTCGTAACCTGAGCAGGCGGGTTAACACACTAAACCTAATCTCTCTCTCTCTCTCTCTCTCTCTCTCAGTGTGAAGGAGGGAGCTCTGTCACTCTCCCCGAGTCACTGCTCTTCGTCTCTACACTCGATGGCAGTCTGCACGCCGTGAGCAAACAAACTGGCGACATCAAATGGACTCTGAAGGAAGGTGTGTCTGTGTGTTTTGATGTCATTTTTCACGCACACACTTACCTCATTTAGTTAACTGCTGTAGAGCAAGCATGTCTTATACAGTTTTAAGCAATATCTCATGAGCAAGAGTGCGGCTTCAGTTAACATCAGCATGACTGAGACTTGGCTTTAGACACAAAGAGCGGTTAATCACAGGTAAGTATAGTTAAGTGTGGTCAGGTAAGCACAATTAACCACAGTCAATCACAGTTAATCTCAGGTGATCACAATTACTCACAGATAACACGCTTATTCACGGGTCATCACAGTTCATCACAGGCGAGCAGAGCTCGAGAGTGAGATGTTTTTATAGAAGCTTTTATACATGAGTTTTATAAAGAAGGAATTAACATAGGGTGATTAACATTTAAGACACGGGTTGTTCAAATATGTGAAGAACCTGTAGAAGGATATGGTTTTGCATGTTGCCCTGGTAACAGACTGACTGACAGTAAGTGCAGTCACCGTGTCAGTGTAATTAATTGTTAAAGGAGGAAATGACGTCATTTTGTTTTCATTTCTTTACCAGATCCAATCATCCAAGTTCCAGTTTATCTGCAAGAGTAAGTGTGTGTGTGTGTGTGTGTGTGTGTGTGTGTTGTCTTACTCCTCACCTGTCTAACTCTCTCTGTAATGGCCTGATCATCAGGAATGTGAGATATCTTGCAGTGCAGCATGAAGACTTCATGCCTTTTAATATGTTTGATGCCGTCAACAAATGACACACATTTTATTTATTAATTTATTTATTTATTTATTGCACCAGTTGAATGTGATTGTGTTCACACTAGCAGGTATGTGACATGAGAAGCTGAAACCACGGTTACGTTTCCTTCCATGTTCCTCCGTCCCACTAATTAGTTATAATTATAATATATAATTAATTTATAAATAATAAATAATAATATCACAATTGTTAATAACATTAGCGTTATAGCTTTTTATTAGTATTAGTCAGCAATCATCAAGTGTAAAGCACAGCGTGTTAGCAAACGTCTCTAATCGCGGAGGAGTCACGTATCTGTACAGCGTCTGAGTTAATCACATGTCCACATGACACACTGCGTATGACAATAATCATCAGGACAGAAGCTCTCGGTCACTCGGTTACTCTTCTATCTGTGTGAGAAAGCATCGGGTAATCCTCTAGGCCATCAGGTCATTGTTTTTTGACTTTGAAACAGAAGTCTGCTGCTGTGACTGACGTCATGGTAGTCACATGACTGCAAAAGGTCAACAGTTTGATTTGATGTATCATCACTGAGTCGGTCATTTGAGATTCACCACTTTAGAGCGAATTTGTACCTAATTTAGGAGATGATTAACGTCTCTTGTCACTTTGTCTCCAGTGTGACCGCAGCGTGACGCTTTATATTAGTACCAGGTTCCTCTCCAGTGTTGTTCTAATACCTCTCACTGATCCTTCCTGAAGTCTGTGATCTGTCTGTCTGTCTGTCTGTCCGTCTCCAGACCAGGGTTCCTCCCCGACCCTAACGACGGCAGCCTGTACATGTTAGGAGACAAACACAAGCAGGGTCTGATGGTGAGTGTCCCCACTGCTTCTGTGACACTGCATGCGTGTGTGTGTGTGTGTGTGTGTGTTGATTGTGTGTGTGTGTTTTGTAAGAGTTTTCTGCTTCTTGTGTTTGCAGAAACTTCCCTTCACTATACCAGAGCTGGTTCAGTCGTCTCCCTGCAGGAGCTCAGACGGCATCCTGTACACAGGTGAGCTCCTGAGTCAGAATATCCAAGGTCTCTCACACACACACACACACACACACACACACACACACACACACACACACACACACACAGAGAGAGAATTGGAATTCCAATAAAATTGATTCATGTTTGTGACTGTAATGTGACAAAATGTGGAAAAGTTCAAGGGGGTCGAATACTTTTGCAAGCCACTGTATATGACACTGAATCAGTATATAGTCTGATTGTATTGATTCATACTCGTGCTGAATCTAGTCAGTAGTGGAAAGTGTATTGTGTTGGATCAGTGCTGAATTAAACTAATTGTATTAATGCTGAATCAGACTGAATCAAATGATTTGGATCAGTACTGGAAGTGTCCTGGTGCTGAGTCAAAACAGATCAGATCAGATCAGTAGTGAACTGGACTGTAAGATATCGACTCATATCTGTGTTGAACCATTGAGACATTGAGACATTGAGACATGTTGACACATTGGGATCAATTTGATTCATGTTCTCTAAAGAGAGAACTGCAGTGTATCGAATCATATCAGTGATGAACCAGATTGAACTATAGTGAACTGACGTCTGTTGAGTCTGAATTCATCTTTTCTGAATCTGTGTTTACGTGTCCTGACGCTTATCGGTGCTGAATCAAATCACTCATGAACTCTGAAGTGTATTGGATTCGATCAGAGAGAACAGAAGTGTTTTGAGTCATTATTTCTGTGTGTGTGTGTGTGTGTGTGTGTGTGTGTGCAGGTAAAAAACAGGACACGTGGTTTGTAGTGGATCCTCACACGGGTGAGAAACAGACGAGTTTAAGTACGGCGTCCTCCGACTCCATCTGTCCGTCGGCTCCTCTCCTTTACATCGGACGCACAGGTCAGTACTGGGACATCTTCATCTGAGGTGAGAGAGAGAGAGTGAGTGAGAGAGTGAGTGAGTGAGTGAGTGAGTGAGAGAGTGAGAGAGTGAGTGAGTGAGAGAGTGAGTGAGTCAGTGTCTCTCCCTCACTCTCTTCCTTACATCGTGTGATTGTAATAGAAGTGATAATAATGATAATAACACACACCCCTCCCCCTGAACACACAGAGGTTACTATGATGAAACGTATCATGTGTGTTTTTGTTGGTTGTTAAATCCTGTGATGTTATTTAGAGTACATGATCACGATGTTCGACACGAAGACCCAGGAGCTGCGCTGGAACGCCACCTATAACGATTACTCCGCTCCTCTCTACGACGACCAGAAATATGACTACAGTCAGTCCACACACAGCGCACGCGTGTTAAAGACGCCTCTTTATAGGTGTGTTGTTTTTAATCGCCTGTCTGTGTGTGTCTGTGTGTGTGTGTGTGTGTGTGTGTCCTGGCGCAGAGATGTCCCACTTCGCCTCGAGCAGCGACGGCCTGGTGGTGACTGTGGACCGCGACTCGGGCGACATGCTCTGGATGCAGAAGTTCGAGTCCCCCGTGGCGGGGGTGTACCTGTGGATTCAGGACAGGCTGCAGCGCGTGCCTCACCTCACCGTCGCCACGGAAACGCTGCGCTATCTCACGTTCATGGCGCAAAACACTCGCTCGCACACCATGAGGTGGACCTACCAGTTTAGCCAGGAGCACCAGAGCACCACCAAAACCCAGCTTGTGTAAGACATCGGCTTGTGTTCCGTTCACTTCTGGATTCTGATTGGTCGGAGTGTGTCACATGACGAGCTGCACTCATTAACTCTGAGAGAGGAGTGACTGCTTAAACACAGGTATGAAGAGTAAGTCGTGTTTGAACCGTGTGTGTTTTCTCTCCAGTCCCTCTCTGTACGTAGGGAAGATGGATTCTCACCTGTACGCCTCCACCTCTCTCGTCCATCAAGGAGTTCCTGTAGTGGTAAGCTCCGCCCCCATCCGTCCTCATTCTTTTACACAGTCACCTCTGACCTCTGACCTGTGATCATGTGTCGTCGTCTCACCCCCCACAGCCTCACAGCCTCACACTGGCACGGATCGAGGGGCCGACGACAGCGGGCGTGACGGTGGGGAACGGGCGGGGCGAGTGTGAGATCACGCCCAGTACTGATGTCAAGATCCCACCGGGGAGCACCAACCCGCTGCAGAACCAGTGGCTACTGATAGGTACACACACACACACACACAGGTGCATCTCAGTAAATTAGAATATCATTGAAAAGTTGATTTATTTCAGTCATTTTTTTGTAGTTTGTTAAAAATCTGTTTTCTTTTTATTGGTCTTAAGTAATATTCAAATTTTAGCTGTAAGTCAAAATCATCAAACTTAAAAGAAATAAACACTTCAGATATACAGTCCCGATCAAAAGTTTAAGACCGCTTGAAAAATGGCAATAAAATCATATTCTGTACGGTTGGGTCTTAACGAGGTTCCAGGTAGAGCCTCAACATGCAACTAGAGGAAATGGGAGACAAAACATTTTTTGAGCATCATGCAGTTTAATGAAAACAAGGATTAAACTGAAACAGGCTGTTTTACAGCTGATCAGAAGTTGAGGACCACCTCCAAAATAACCGTAATCCCCCCCACAACAGAAATCAAACTTCCACACATGAACTCAGTACTGAGTAGCTCCACCGTTATTGTTGATCACTTCATAAATCTGTTGCCTCTCAATGTGAAAGTTTCTCCAAGTGGTGAAGACGCCAGCACGAAGGGCATCTACTGTCTGGACCTGTTGTCCATTTCTGTAAACTTCCCTTCGCCATCCATCCCCAAAGGTTCTCCATTAGATTTAGATCAGGGAACACGCAGGATGGACCAAAAGAGTGATGTTATTCTCCTGGAGGAAGTCCCTCGTCCTGCGGGCGTTATGTATTGTGGCGTCGTTACCACACAGACGAGGCCCTCAGTCATGAGGAACGCTCTCTCCAACATCTGGACGTTTCACGCCCCTGCACTTCCTGTTGTTCCACTGAAGGAAAAAGCGTCCCAGACCATCATGGCGTCCCCTCCACTGTGGCCTGTAGAAAACATCTCAGGTGGAATCTGCTCATCATGTCAGTAACGCTGGAAACCATCAGGAACATCAAGGTTACGTTTTGATTCTCATCAGAGAATAAAACTTTCTTCCACCTTTGAATGTCCCTTGTCTGGTGTCTCTTGCAAAGTCCAAACGAGCAGTTCAAGGAGACGAGGTCTTTGAAGACGTTTTTTGTTTTTGAAGCCCTTCAGTCTCAGATGCCGTCTGATGTTTATGCGGCTGCAGTCAGCACCAGTAACGGCCTTAATTTGGGTCGAGGATCGTCCAGTGTCTTGACAAACAGCCGATCGGATCCTCCGGCTCAGTGCTGGTGACATTTTTTTTTGGGTCTCCACTTGACTGTTTTGTTCTATAACCTTCAGGAGCATTGAGAAGCTCTACTTGGAACCTTGTTAAGATCCAACCAGGCAGAATATGATTTCTTTTTTTTGCCATTTTTCAAGTGGTCTTAAATGTTTGATCGGGACTGTATATCTGTGTGTGTCTGTGTGTGTCTGTGTGTAATCAATCTGTAGAATATTATCATGATATTCTAATTTATTGAGATGCACCTGTACACAACAACACAACTTCTAGCGCCTCTCATTATGACTGATGAAGAGTAAATCACCTTCATAAGTTTCACATCATTACTCCCCCTAGTGGTTGCACAGTCAGGTTTCACTCTTATGTTTATTTTCCTTCCCAACTTCCTGCTGTGTGTGTGTGTGTGTGTGTGTGTGTGTGTGTGTGTGTGTGTGTGTGTGTGTGTGGGCGTAACAGCAGCCAGTCTCCTGATACAGGTTCCAGGTTCCTCTACTGTTGTTCTCTCCTGTGAAACCTAATCCTGCGTTGCTGTAACTCCTCCACTAGGGGCATCATTTCTCTGATTTCTCTGTTGATTTTTTTTACAATTTCAGTTTGTGTGAAAATCAGGCCTGATTGATGTGTCTGGTCCGGGGTACCCTAATCCTGACCGGGTCACTTAGTCACCCCTTATGTAGAGGTCATTAGGTCACGTCTCCACTCAGGTGTGTCCACGAACTGCATCATCAGTTTATTAATTTCATAAGAGATTCATTTGTGTGTGTGTGTGTGTGTGTGTGTAGGCCACCATGAAGTTCCCCCTGTGGCCCACACCACCATGCTGAGGGAGTTCCCAGAGAACCTGCAGCGCTCCGGTGACGTCATCCATCCTCGAGGCTCTGGTTCGGCGTATCGACCTGAAGTTCACCCTGTGAGTTAAACCGCTTTTCCAGAAAATACAAATCAAATCTGAGAGTGTATCACATCTTCTTCTTCTTCTTTGTTTGAATTGGTGCAATACTGCCACCTACTGGAGCAGAAAATGAACTAGACGTGACCTTTAAACGATCACCATCACACAGTTACACAGTGTTTCAGTGTTGATGTTTCAGTGAAGAAAAAAGCTGCTAGAGTGTTGTGAAGTCTCCTTGTGTTTGGACGTCCTGTGTGTAGATGTCTCCAGTCACACGTGAAAATTCGTCCCCCACATTTCCGGACTCTTTGACCTCCGACCCTGTGACCTCATTCCTGGTGACGCTGCTGCTTGCTACGCTGCTCGTCTTCTTGTTCACCTACAAGCGGGTAGGAGTCTCTCTCTGTGTGTGTGTGTGTGTGTGTGTGTGTGTGTGTGTAGCGTATGACTGGAGTGTGGACGCCTTCACCATGTGTGTGTGTGTGTGTGCAGGTCAAAAAACCCCAGACGAGACCCGAGGAGGCGGCAGGTTCCAGACCCGTGATGGACCACAGCAGTCAGACGAGTCAGGTTTTGTCCACAGGAAATGACATCACCTTATCGTCAGATTACAGCAACCAGTCGGACCGCAGCAGTTCGGTCTCGTCCAGTCAGACCCAGGACTCCACCTCTGGGGCCACGTCGAACTTCTCCAGAGAGTCAGAGGGTGAGGATCGGGCGCTCGGCCTCCCGTTTAATGTTCAGAAGTGCAGCAGGAAGTGTGTGTGTGTGTGTGTGTGTGTGTGTGTGTGTGTGTGTGTGTGTGCTATTCTTATTTCACACAGAAGAGGATTTAAATATGGGGGTTTATAAATATTTCAGATGTGCAGCCTGATGTGGTGGAGGTGGGCAAAATCTCCTTCAGCCCCAGTGAAGTGCTGGGACACGGGACAGGGGGGACCTTCGTCTTCAGGTGAGGGCCGCCCAATTCTCAACTCTGATTGGTCACATGGTGCGACTGAGGTTTTTATATCGTGTGTGTGTGTGTGTGTGTGAAGAGGTCAGTTCGACGGGCGTCACGTAGCAGTGAAGCGCATCCTGCCCGAGTGTGTGGAGTTTGCCGAGCGCGAGGTTCAGCTGCTGCGCGAATCAGACGAGCATCCCAACGTCATCCGCTACTTCTGCACCGAGCGCGACCGCCAGTTCATCTACATCGCCATCGAGCTCTGCGCCACCACCTTACAGCAGGTCTGTGTGTGTGTGTGTGTGTGTGTGTGTGTGTTAGTTATAAAACCTAAACTTATTTTATTATTATGAGCACGTAACCCCCCCCCCCACTTCCTCCACACTATCATGATTCCACACTAAATACTCCATCCTACTGAAATGGTGAGATAAAAGCTAAATTTAAAACACAGGTTGTGATCAAAGCAAAGCTCCGGATCAGTGTGAGTCTGTGGTATTAAACATATAATATCCTGTAAATCTATTCATAATAATATAATACGTCACAGTCATAATACGGGGGGGGGGGGTGAATACTTATGCTCAGCACTGTATATATTGATGAATGATTAACGTCTGGCTCTCGTGCGGTTGTCTGCAGTACGTGGAGGACTCGTGCGGCTCGTACGCCAGCCTGGACGCGGTGTCTCTGCTGGAGCAGACCATGTGCGGACTCAACCACCTTCACTCGCTCAACATCGGTCAGTCTCCGTCGCCATGGCGACCGCATCGCGACCGCCCACTTGAAGGATGTTGGAGACAGTGGAGGTTAAACTGTTTTCTCTTTTGTTTGTTTTTTGTTTTTTAACTCTATCAGTTCACAGAGACCTGAAGCCTCGCAACATCCTGCTCTCGACCCCCGGAGCGCTCGGCCGGGTGCGAGCCGTCATCTCGGATTTCGGCCTTTGCAAGAAGCTTCCGGCCGGCCGGCACAGCTTCAGTCTGCGCTCGGGAATCCCAGGAACGGAAGGATGGATCGCTCCGGAGTTACTCAACGGGGACGAGAAGGAAAAGCCTGTACGAGAATAATAATAATAATAATAATAATAATAAGTGTAGGAACTCTGCAATCTGATTGGTCACGAGGCTGTGATTAATTAACTTCAGATCTGTTTGTTTATTATTTATATTTAAGAGTTAAAAAAACTATTCCTAGAAAAAACTATTCCTAGAAAGCTGCTATAAGAGTGATAAACACATAGATATGGTGTTATTTGTTAATAATTAACTGGGACATGACAACAGTAACTTCATCACACCACACTGTCACTGATTATTTCCCCATAACGGCACGACACGAAGTGTGTACAGTGAACATGGAGGAAATAATGCAGTTATTATTAACCCTTTTCTTTCTCCATGTGTGTGTGTGTGTGCGTGTGTGTGTGTAGACGAGTGCAGTGGACGTGTTCTCAGCAGGCTGTTTGTTTTATTACATGGTATCTGGAGGGCAGCATCCGTTCGGAGACACGCTGCGGCGTCAGCTTAACATCCTCTCCGGAGTGTACAGTCTGGAGAACTTCATGGAGGATATACACGGTGTGTGTGTGTGTGTGTGTGTGTGTGTGAGAGAGAGAGAGAGCGAGATTAAGGTATAAATTATTAAGCCTGTTAATGGCGTTCAGATTTAGCCACAGCCACAAAACCGCACAGAGCTGGCTAAATGGTGCAAGAGCGCCCCCTAAGTACAGCTTGTGCTTATATCATTGTACAGGGTGTCATTATTTTCGGTTCACCTGACGTCTTATTCGTCCTAATTTATGAAACTGTTAAAACTGACATAATTTAACTTTAACTGAATCTTTATTAAATTAAGTGATGTAGAATATGAACATTTATTCAGGCAAATTAGATTTTTATGGGTTGAGTAGTTTAAATAAACAAATGCATTAATATCCAGTGTGTGAGAGACACATGTTGGTGATTTTAGTGTGTGTGAGAAATAAAGATTAACGTGTCTTACTATTGTAAAATACAATTTTTTTTTTATGTTTGTGCTTTTAGAGGACGTCGTCGCCAAAGATTTGATTGAGATGATGATCAGCGCAGACCCGGAGTCGCGCCCCTCCACCGCCTCCGTTCTCAAACACCCGTTTTTCTGGCGGCCAGATAAACAGCTGCAGTTCTTTCAGGTTTGTGGAGCAGGAAAGGAAAATGTCCTAAAGTGTGAGAACATCAGAGCCTGTGATCATTCACAAAATATCTGCTGATGTTTCATAGATACTGATTTATGTGTGTGTGTGTGTGTGTGTGTGTGTGTGTGTGTGTGTGTGTGTGTTGTAGGATGTGAGCGATCGTATAGACAAGGAGCCGGCGGAGAGCCCTATCGTGGTCCGTCTAGAGTCCTCGAGCAGATCTGTGGTCCGAACCAACTGGAGAATGCACATTTCAGTGCCCCTACAGGCCGGTTAGTGGAACTGCAGCCATGTTTCATTAAACATCTCCAGGAGGCTTTGATTAGACGCCCAGTTCTGAACTTACACTAGTTCCTGTTGTAGACTGACACTTAGGAATCTGCTCCAAACACACCCCTGAACTCAATGACGAATCCTATCGCCACCTTGTGGTGATCCCTGGTATAGGGTGAAAATGATTTTCTCTTCAAGCACGTTAGATGTTCCTCTTACAGATGATGTAGTCTAAGGCACACGGATCTATTATTAACAGATCATGATTTGTTTATTGCATATAACAAGTTATTTTGCTCCACCGGTTTACTTCATATTTCCACTTATTCCATTTTAGAATATCAGCTGCGTTAAGTTCTGGGTCGAATCCCAACTGGTGTTGAATGGAAAGCTAGTGTAGAGTAGATGTAGATGTACAATCACATGTTCCACACACCAAGCAGTGCCCTGGTATAATTAGTGTAATTAACCACTGTAGAACATCTGGGACACCCAGTCATTAATCACCTGTCTCTCTGTGTCTCTGTCTCTCTGTGTCTCTGTCTCTCTGTCTCTCTGCCTCTGTCTCTCTGTCTCTGTCTCTCTGTCTCTCTGCCTCTGTCTCTCTGCCTCTGTCTCTCTGTGTCTCTGTCTCTCTGCCTCTGTCTCACAGATCTGAGGAAGTTCCGCTTGTATAAAGGGAACTCAGTCAGAGACCTGCTCCGAGCAATGAGGAATAAAGTCAGTGCCCAACTGCTCTTATTATTATTATTATTATTATTATTATTATTATTATATTCATTAATTTATCATTTGTACATAGTCATTATAAAATTCATTTTTTTTCTGGAATTGACCCATTTTATTTTCATATTAGAAACAATTTAGAAACTTTTGAACATAAACTTATATATTGTATATGAAATGTATAAACTGTTATTGTTTATAAATGTATTTACCTGTTAATTATTTAACATGTCTCGGCTACTGTTCTTTAATTAAACTTAAAACATCAGCACTTAATTGGTTAAATCCTTATTTAGTTGATTAATGATTTATAATTAATGATAAATTCTATTTTATTTATAAACGTAAGAAGACGTAGAAAAAAAACATCATTAATACTTAATAATAAAACTTATTTACGTAAAATGAAGGAATGAAAAGGAAAGAGCATGCTAATGAATATATATATATATAAAAATACTTTTATTAACATTTAAATATACATGAATATTAAAACATCCTTGAAATGATGAATGAAATGATGTACGTCTGAAACTAAAATGTGTGTGTGTGTGTGTGTGTGTGTGTGTTTCAGAAGCATCATTACCACGAGCTGCCCCGTGAGGTTCAAGCGTCGCTTGGTGACGTCCCAGAAGGCTTTGTGGCGTATTTCACCTCGCGTTTCCCGCGGTTACTGCTGCACACACACACTGCACTGAGCATCTGCGCTCTGGAGAGACCGTTCCAAATGTATTACCACAAATAAACACACACACACACACACACACACACACACACACACAGAGACATGACACACCACTGCTGCAGACGGAGACGATGTGGATCAGGGATTAACAGCCTGATTTCTTCAGGAGGCTTTAGGAAGCGGCCTTGTGTGACACAGAGCGTCCCGGGCCTGAGGAGGACGGTCCGGTCCGGTCCGGTGCGATCCGGTCCGAGCAAGAACTCGAGCGAGTGGATGAAACTGTGCAGACGGTTGTGTTTGACGTTAAGCATTATTCAGCCTTAATGAGCTCTGGCGTGCACAGGGACGCGCCGAGCAGTGTGTGTGTGTGTGTGTGTGTGTGCTGTTCCTCAGCTTTAATCGTCATGGAAACGTCCCTCTGAGGGTTTAAACCACTAAACCCCTGATGGGAAATAAGGAAAACAACTTTGCTTTTAAAACACTCAGGTGGTTCGGATGAAGCGCTAACTCGACTGTCAGGGCTACTGCGCTACTGCGCTACTGCGTTACTGAGCTACTGCGCTACTGCGTTACTGCGCTACTGCGTTACTGCGCTACTGCGCTACTGCGTTACTGCGCTACTGCGTTACTGCGCTACTGCGCTACTGCGCTACTGCGTTACAGCGTTACTGCGCTACTGCGCTACTGCGTTACTGCGCTACTGCGTTACTGCGCTACTGCGTTACAGCGTTACTGCGCTACTGCGCTACTGCGTTACTGCGCTACTGCGTTACTGCGTTACAGCGTTACTGCGTTACAGCGTTACTGCGTTACAGCGTTACTGCGCTACATGTTTTTTCATGCTTTAACTTTATTTTTTATTCACAGACTGAATATGAACAAACACGTTTTTAAAGAAATGTATTTATTTTAGTATTTTATCTCACACACACACACACACACACACACACACTAGTGTAAAATGATCAGGTTTTACAGACTAATGAAATGAATCAAAAAAAGTTCATAACAAGACAAATAAAAATACTGTCTGTTTAATCAGGGGGAAAAATCTAATGGCACCCTATAAAAGGAGGAAGTGTGTGTGTGTGTGTGTGTGTGTGTGAGATCACTGACTTACTGCAGTGGTGAGGTTAGAATGAGTGCTCTCACATTTTAGCCGCCTTTATGGGCGTGGCTAAATGGAGAGGTGACATGAACACACCTGGTGGTTTAATACTAGTTGCACTTGATCAGTGTTGGAGTGAATGTGGGCGGAGTTTGGACTCGGGTTTGGGCACAGAAACGTTCAGCCGTGCGCTCCATTACACACACATTGTCAATCCACAAAATAAATAATACATGATGATAAAAAAAAATTGTAAAATTATTCACAAATGCAAAATGTTCAAGAAGTTTCTCTGCTCTGTTAAAGACGATTCGAATGTAACTTCTCGCCTTTGAAGTTCAGGATTCGAATGTAACTTCTTGTTGTCTTGTGATGTTTGATGCACCGGTTATCACTGTGAAGCAGGGTGGGGTTTTGGAGGGTGGAGTTTAGGGGTGAAGTTTAGGGGTGGGGTTTTGGAGGGTGAAGTTTAGGGGTGGGGTTTTGGAGGGTGAAGTTTAGGGGTGGGGTTTTGGAGGGTGGAGTTTAGGGGTGGGGTTTTGGAGGGTGAAGTTTAGGGGTGGGGTTTTGGAGGGTGGAGTTTAGGGGTGGGGGTTTTGGAGGGTGGGGTTTAGGGGTGGGGTTTTGGAGGGTGGGGTTTAGGGGTGGGGTTTTGGAGGGTGAAGTTTAGGGGTGGGGTTTTGGAGGGTGGAGTTTAGGGGTGGGGGTTTTGGAGGGTGGGGTTTCGGAGGGTGGGGTTTAGGGGTGGGGTTTTGGAGGGTGAAGTTTAGGGGTGGGGTTTTGGAGGGTGGAGTTTAGGGGTGGGGTTTTGGAGGGTGGAGTTTAGGGGTGGGGTTTTGGAGGGTGGAGTTTGGGGGTGGGGTTTTGGAGGGTGGAGTTTAGGGGTGGGGTTTTGGATCATGGTGAGAGTTGCCCTTGCCTATTCTCTGACTGGATTAGATCTAAAGATCCCCAGCTCCATTTCAGACGTCATGATGTCGAACATTTCTGCTTCTCCATGTGATATGACTCATACACTGACTCATCGCCCCCTAGTGGCTCAGAGGTAAAGTGCTCGCCCTGTCATCTGGAGATCACTAGTTCTAGTGGGTGATGCTGTAGCCTCTCGCAGCCGAGGGCCCGGAGAGAGCTGATTGGCCGAGCTCTCTGGGGTGGGAGGGACTTAACGCTCTCATATCCATCACAACTCTACGGCCAATCAGGGCTCATGCGAGCGGATAGATGCGGTCAGGTGGCGTGTGGTGGTTCGGAGGACATGTGATGGTCTTGGTCCCTCCCTGACTGACTGTTAGTGATGAGGAAGTGGATACGACTAAATTAAGGGGGAAATCAAAGTATCTTTATACTCCAAAGCTAAAACAGTTTTTAAAGTAATCACTCCTAAAATCACAAGTCCACCTCAGTGTACCACTCAGAAATACTCTCATCATAGTTTGCGTGCATAAGTATTACCGCCCTATATGTGGACACGTCCTCACTCGAGGTTCGATTGTTCACTCCAACAGTGTAGAGTAACGTGTTGCACCTCACAGCTTTATTCTTCACCTGTACGTGCGCAGCTTCCCCAGTGTTCTATAGTTTGTTCTAAACAACACTTAAGCTGCTCCATGTTCAGGCCCGTCGATTTTAAAGTAAAGAAAAATGTTTTATTATTAAAGATGTTATTGAAAGTGTTTTATTTTCTACACAGATGGTGTACCCTGGCTGTGTGTGTGTGTGTGTGTACACTCGGTGTTTACATCACTCGGGAGTTATTTATTATTTCAGTTACATGAAGTAAAATTCTGATTTTATAACAACAATACACAAATGTTGTGCTTCTCTTCCAGCTGGGAAATAAATCTTAAAGTTCTGGAGGTCTTTCTGTCTGACCTACAGCCAGACTGTGTGTGTGTGTGTTCGTTTTGTTTTTAACTCTTTAATGTGGACTCCATCATTAACTCCATCTTATAAGTTCAAGCAGTAAAAAGTTTGTTAAAATTTACAGCAGTTTCACCAAGGCTTCAGGTCACATTTTATCTTTTGATGGTGAATTAACTTCCTTCTATAAGAAACACTAGTAAAGGATTAAACTAGTGACGGTTAGACCTTAGCGTTTATAAAAACGATCTATTAACAGAAACCAGCAGAGCGCTTGTAGTGAAATGACGAGTCCGACCAGCACAGTGTCTGTTCTCACCCTCACATCGGTTACAGTTCAGATCCCTGACTGTCTGATGCTGAACAGGTGCTTTATATAAATTACAAACGAGTGCTGAAGGTGTTTAATGCGGCCCGTTTAACACGTCTGTTACAGAAGCGGAGAGGTTTCTCACCAACAGGAGCTTTATTATTAAATTTGATACACTGCCTTTAATACAAACTGTGTTTATCTTGTGGCTCTCATGTACAGCCATAAAAGCTTTATAAAAATTATACAGAGGAAAATGAGGAAAAACACTTAGAGCAAAAAGACAGAAGAAAATGTAGATGGAGCAGATGAGGAGCCCGGTCACATGGAGCGCCCCCTACTGACAGGACAGAGACACACAGGGGTAGAGTGTACAGTGACAGTTCAGCGGCCCAAGGTGCTTTTACAGGCCAGTAGTTTCTCCACCATGGTGCGAGCGTAGCGCAGCCGCGAGGCTAGCTCCTTACAGCAGCCGTACTCCTCGATCAGGCTCATCTTGTAGGTGCAGAAGTCTCGGCGCTCGTTGATGTACGTCACGGCACCCATCAGGGGGCACAGGATCATCTTGGTGTGGTCCTGCGGGGGAGGGGGGGGGGGACAGAAGGACGCGCCGAGTTACAACCACACGAATAGTGAAGTGAAGACGGAGTGAACGCCAGAATCAAAGTGAAACTCAACCCCCCTCCCCCCCCGCCTGCCCCAGGTGACACTAATCCCGTGTGAATACGACCCCAGTTGTGAGTTAAGGGTGTAGTTGGATCAGATGGTGTCTGTACTGAATTGGCCACGCCCCCTAACACAAGTGTATCTCTCTGAACCCCGACTCATCGGTCAGTACAAACCTGGAAGAAGTTGAGCTGCACCGTGCCGTTGCTCAGGTGGAGCACGATGGCGCTCTTGGTGCGGAACCAGTGGCGCAGGTACGGCAGGCGCGCCAGCTCGTCCCCGTCCCGCGGAGTGATGTTAGCGCCCGCCTTCAGCAGGTGCTCGCTCATGTAGTTCCTGAAGTACTTCAGCAGAGTGATCTGAAAGGAATGGGGGAGGGCAGTGAGTACAGAGGTGTGTGTGTGTGTGTGTGTGTGTGTGTGTGTGTGTGTGTGTGTGTGTGTGTGTGATGAAGCAGAGCTACTGATCAGCACACCTTCTTGGAGAGCGCGTCGGGGTAGGAGCGCACGCTCAGGTACGACTCCACTGCTGCGCGGTCGATGTACTGCAGACTGTCGCCGTCCTCGTACATGATCAGGCGGGAGGAGTCGTTAAACAGAACGCCGACGCTGTTATCACACAACTGGTACCCTACAACACACACACACACACACACACGTTCAGCAATACATCACATTACAGACACACTGTACCCAGAATGCACTTCACCCGGGACATGTTCAGCCTAACGGAATCACCCGCTACTGAAACGTTACAGTACAGTTCATTATTCACATTCAAACACGAGATCTCGTGTAAACGACTCTGAATCGACTCTGCAGGAAGTGAATCACCTAAAGTGCTGTGGTGCATCATGTTAGCGAGTGTGTGTGTGTGTGTGTGTGTGTGTGTGTGTGTGTGTGTGTGTGTGTGTGTGAGAGATTCTAACACACTGTTTGACTCATTTGTCACTTCAGACACACACCTCGGTGAACACTGCTGCTGTCTGATATTTTAATCACATTAAAGAACAAATGAATCAAAAGAATCTATTTCAGTTTGATTCTGAATCAGTGAGTGAGTGAACGCTCCGGTACGAGTCAAGTTTCAGCATTCTGAAGGTGATTCTGATAACAGTTACTCTCTCTCTCGGTGTGTGTGTGTGTGTGTGTGTGTACCGAGGCCGTATTTATCAGAGTAGTCGACCCATTTGCTGATCCAGAAGATGGGGATGCAGGCCGGGTCCTCGGCTTCCTCTGTGACAAACACACAACCATCAGTCAGGTTTCATTCAGGCCAAGCTGTAGAATCCTTAAAGTGTGTGTGTGTGTGTGTGTGTGTGTGTGTGTGTGACTACCTTGCCGTACGAACTCCCTCTCGGATGGTCTGACTGCGTTCAGGCTGGTCAGCTGCTGCAGCATGTCGGTCAGGTGACAGTCGGGCTGTTCGGGTCCGTCTCTGAACAAACAAAAACAAACAGGTCAGGGTCGTTTCAGGACGTCTCACCGTGTTCTGTAGCGCGATAAGAGAACGGACGCACTCTGACCTCTGTGTAGGCTCCTCCTTCAGCGCCTGCTCCACCTTCCCCATCTTCTCGATCGGACTGTCTGTGTCTGGAAATAAACACAGACTCGCGTCAGGTCATGATGTTTAATCCCTGTGGGTACGGTTCACGCGTGTGTGTGTGTTTATTACCTTTGTTGAAGGCACAGAGCGGTTTGCGGTGCAGGCCTGCCTCCAGACTGGAGGGGGCGATAGAGAAGCGTGGCGGTACGGTGAGACAGGACGTCGGGAGTCTGAGCGGGACGTAACCCGAGGTGAAGAACTCGTCTGAGAGCAGGTCGGCGACGGAGGGGCGGAGCGTGGGGTCGGCGTGCAGCATCCGCCGGATTAGCGCCGTAGCCACAGGGTTAATGTGCTGCAGAGAGACAGATCATTTTTTTATACTCAAATAAGCTACAGATTATTCTTTACCACTAATAATAATAATAAATTCCCTAAACACTACACAGAACATGACTGGGTTGGGACAGGGATGACCCGCTCACCCTGGGAATGGAGTACTCGTTCTTTTTGATGCGGACGTACGTCTCCTTCAGGCACGACGTCTCGAACGGCGGCTTCCCGACCAGCAGCGTGTACCTAAACACCAGAGACATCGACCGATCAGAATCAGGTTCCTGAACAAGCAGCTGATCAGAAGTCAGGAAGTGTTCGAGTGTTAACGTACAGGATGCAGCCCAGGGACCAGACGTCCACCTCGAAACTGTGGCCTTTCTTACACAGCACCTCGGGGGCGATGTAGTTCGGCGTGCCACACAGCGTCTTCTTCCTCTCGCCGTCGAACTCGATCTTAGTGGCCAGGCCGAAGTCACCTGAGGGGCGAGATCAGGAGGATCAGACTGGCGGTGTAGATAAAGATATTCATATCAAAAGGGCCTGATATTTCTCTGGTTTGATCTGGATTCGAGGGTTCGAGGAGGTTTGAGCTCTAAATGGTATATTTTCTATACACTGCGTCACGTCTCTCCTCAGATCCTGTGTACACTTTATTTATAGAAAAAAAAACATCATTCTACAAACTCTTTATAAAGACTCGAGCACTCAGCATCATCAGTTCTGACCAGTTTGTGGAACGTTCAGTCTGATCACATGACCAAACCCTTGGAGTAACCTGCACGCTCACCGATTTTAACCTCCATGTCGTCGCTGAGGAACAGGTTGCCCAGTTTCAGGTCGCGGTGGATCACCCTGTTGTTGTGGAGGTAGTGGACACCCTGGATGGTCTGACGCATGAAGTATCTGGCCTCGGGCTCCGTCACCGCCTTCCTGCGCTTGTGCAGCTCCAAAAGGGACTACGGGGGAGGGGATTAATAAAAAGATTTTAGTAAGTGAAAGGAGAAAAAATATACATATATAAAATCATTTTTTTAAATGAATGAAGAATCAGTGCGTATAAAAATTAGTGTTCACTGGAACAACTACAGTGAAATTTGTAAAAATAAAAAGTTCTTTAAAAATAAATAAAACTCAATTTTCCTTCTTTGATGTTATCTCCAAAAGGTTATAAAATGCAGAAATAAATTAATTAAAAAAAGCACAAACGCGTTAAAGCATTCATAAACACCACTTTAAAAAGTGCGGTATTTAAATTATGATGTAAAACCTGAGGTAAAAAAAATAATAATTACATGACAAAGACAAATAAAAGAAGAATTAAAGAGAAACACAGCAACAGACTGAACCAGTTCAAACACTGAGGGACAACGACGTCACTTCCGGTCGTTTAAAATCCACAGCACTAAAACACCAGGTGCAGGAAGTTTAAATCCTCTACAAACTGGAATATAACTTATGTATATAAAACACATTTGACACACGTTCTCTTTTAAAAACTATAAATATAATTTTATTTAATAATAAAACTAAAAACCCGGACATGTAGTTGAGTAGTTTAGTGTTAGTGACGAGCTGCGCCTCAGAGCTCGACCGTTGAGCTAACTCGGCTAATCACCAGAACACACACACACACATAACGCGAACAACCTGAGCTAGTGCGGGAAATATGTAATATATATTTATATGTACACACTATTTAGGACCCCTGAACAGTGTGTGTGAGAAGTTGGAAACACTTGACAGGCTGTAAAAGTGAGAGTTTAAAGGCTCTGAGGTGAAGCGGATTGGGACGCAGCCCGGGAGGGGGCACGCGCAGCCTCGCTCGCGCTCGCTCGCGCTCTCGCTCACCCGCCTCCTGCAGATCTCCAGCACCACAAACACGAAGTCATCGTCCTCGAAGAAGCCGTGGAAGCCGACGACATGCGGGTTGTCCAGGCTCTTGTGGATGGCGATCTCGGTGCTCATCTTCTCCTTCTGGTGCGGCTTCATCAGCAGGGACTTGGGCACGACTTTCCCCGCGAACACCTCGTTGGTTTCCATGTCCGTGATCTCGTAGCACTTGGCGAAGCCGCCTTTCCCCAGGAAGCGGCCCCGCATGTAGCGCTTCATGGTCCGCGGATCCACCAGGATGTCCGGGATCTCCTTCAGAGGAGCAGACTTCGGGTCTCCGTGTGAGGAAGGCTTCACCACCTTCGCCATGCCAGCGCTCATTTCCGGCCCCTTACCGCAACTCAAACCCTGAACCGAACCGAACCGCGTCGTGCTAAAGCTCCGGGTTCCTCCGGCTGCCTTCAGATGACCTCCGTCCTGATTCGAATAAAAACTCCAACTGAAACGCCACTATCTAAACAAACACACACACCATGTAGACCTGCACTAACACAACTCCACCGTTAATTATATTTAAATAAAATTAAGATAAACGTGCAAAAAAAAATAAACTATAAAACTGAGTAGTGTTGTTCCACCGGACGCCTCGCACTGACATACTGACTACTGCATCATTTTTAAATTCTGCCCTGTTCGTTAGCGTCACCTCTGATTGGCTGTGACACCAGCGCCGCCTCTGATTGGCTCTTGCGTTGCCATCGCATCTGATTGGCTAGCCCGATTTGAAATTTCAGGCGAGTACCGCAAAGCATCGTGGGAGGAAGAAAAAAAAAACATGGCGACCTTGAAATTCAAATTAAGAGTTGTAAAATATCTTTACATTTATTTACATTATTTGATCAATTTCGCATAAAAATATATTTAAACATTTTCACGTTTAGTTAATAACGATTATTTTTTATTTATTAATGAACGACATTATATATTTTTTAAATTATTTTTTAAATACACATACACTTATTGTGAAATGTTTACAAGATGACTTCCTATTTCTTTCTCAGATAATTCTACAGAAGCTGGAAATTGTTATTGCTTTAACAAGACAAATTGTTCTCTTGCTCTTTCTTGCAAAAAAGAAAAAAACTAAAGTGTAATGTTTGGAAGAAACTGCAAGAAAGTCTAAACTTCACTGTCCTGAGGATATAATTTAAAGTTACAGCTTTATCTCAGACTCTAAAGCACTCACAATTCAGAATTTACAACCTCTACTTACAAACAATAATAATAATAAACTTACATTTTGAAACATCATAACAGTCTTGTTGTCAAAGCTGAATTTCAGCATTTCTTGCCAACATGGCTGCCTACAGCATCACCAGTAACTCGACTAATCACGTCATTAGATACATGAGATTTTTATTTTCTCCTGGAGTTTACTTTAGATAACACACCAACACAGAAACACCAGTTCGTTAAACCTATAGCACTCAAATCATAAACACGACATAAAATCAAGATCACTAACGTTAGATAACAAGCTTGGTGCTAAACCTAAGGCTTTTTTGTATCTTAGACTCACTGAGCTTGAACATGATGTAATCATGAATTCAGATATTCTGACACCTCACTACAGATCTCACTGTAATAAATACAAGTAGTTTTTGTACACAAAATCCACTGCCTGTACACATAGAGATAAGGAGAGTGATGTGTCTTGAATAAGAGAAGGAGTCTGTGCAGGATGTACTGAGTGTGAAGTGTAGAAAGAGGAGTGTGTCTCCTGAATGGTCCAACTGCCTGTTTTCTTCTCTTACCTCTTTAGCGCTCACAAGGCTTGTGCTCTCTCAATTCCATCTTCTAGACACACACACACACACACACACACACACACACACACACACACACCTGCCAACACTGGCACACATCCGCCACCCACATAAACACACACACACACACACACACACACACACACACAGCTTTTGAAGTACTGATACGGACGATTATGCTGACCTTTATCAAAAATTCTTTAATTAAAATGTTAGAAATAAATTAATAATGACATGAACAAAATACCTTTGATTAAAGTTAAGAGAAAACACAAAGAGATTAAAGTTGAACATAGTTTTTAATAAAGCGTAGTTTCTGCATTGTCTCCTACACCAACTTTCACATAAAATATGACTTAAATATGTTTTCCCCCAGAGCAGAGGGATTTCTCCCGGGTTTGTATATAATACAGATGTGATATACTGTACAGTATGTGCAGTTACAGACTTTGAAGAGATGCACAGATGTTATAATACGCACTGTAACAGATGTGTGTACAGTTAAACAGCACTGTGGTAAAGCTATATCTTAGATTTCTCTATCTTTAAATCTTTGCAGTTTCTCGATAGCATTAAACAACAAGCTGCGTAAGTGTTTTGTCTCATTAACCTGAAGTGAGAAAGTGAGGCTGGAGAAAAGTCACCAAAATCATGTCTGGTGCAGAAACCCAAGATCACATGCAGTTTATTGCAGGAGTTTAGAATGAGGTTCTGCTTTTACTGTCTTCATCAGATTATCTGCTGTAATGGATTCTACAATAGTAGTAGTAGTAGGAATAATAATAATAATAATAATAATAATAAAAAAAAATAATAATTAGCGGTGGCACCTCCAGGGTCCAAGTTCGTGTCCCTCCTCGGGGTCTGTGTGCATGGAGTTTGCATGTTCTCCCCGTGCGTGGTGGGTTTCCTCCGAGTACTCCAGTTTCCTCCCACAGTCCAAAGACGTGCAGATTAGACTAATTGGTGTTTCCAGATTGCCTGTAGTGTGTGTGTTCTGTGATGGACTGGCACTCTGTCTAGTGTGTACTCCAGTAAAATTCATTTTTTCTGTAATTAGGAAAGCTGTCTCAAATTATAGATACATGCTTTAATTACTTTACTAATCCCACCCCTTATCTCCTGTCAACGATATCTTTACGTTTCATACACTGGAGGACCAGAAACCCGTCTCAGAAAATTTTCTGTCTGTCTGTCAAGATTTTGTCGCAGCTTCATGTTAAACTGTCTGGACGGAATTTACTGAAACTTCTGCAGTCATTAGATCTCTGGCTGAACTTTAACCCACCAGAATGTGGAGTAAAAGTGATGTTATGAACAGTTATGTGCTGGATTTAATAATCTACTGTATAATAATCTACTAATGCGCTACTGTCTCAATGTAAACAAACACCTGCACCAATAGATATTAATTAGAAAAGATAAAGTGAATATTTTGACTGGGATTAGTTCATATTTTCACTTTGTCTGAAATAACAGCGCTGAAGTGGTATAAGTGAATTTTAACACGCTGGAGTCGTTTTAAGACAAAACTTCATCTTTATCTGATCTACTTTTTCCATTTCTCATCTGTGATTCTCTCTCCGATTACCGAACAGGGAGTGTATTTGTCTGAGCACCAAAGAAGGACAACTTAGTGTAAACAAGGCGTCAGATACTCAACCTTACAGAATGTCATTTCTCTATATTAATAAGTTAGACAGAGAGTTCTGCTGTACAGAAACACACACGGACACGGACGTGGACTTCAACCTCTAATAATAATAATAATAATAATAATAATAATAATAATAATCATAATAATAATAATATCACTGATTACATTAAAGATCAGCAGATTGTTATTAGATTTAAGCTTTTAACTGTTTCTACAAACTCTTTAAACATCAATGATGCGTACTAATGCTAGTAAAGAATAAAGAATAAGACTCTTATTACACTTATATTACATCAATAATATAAATAAAATACACACACACAGCTGTCGTCACGCCTATGCAGTGACCTGAGTACACGTCTCTCCACTGAGCAACAACACAATATGAGCCACATCTGGGGTTTTTTATCTGCTCCTGAAAATGTATTTTTACTATACACACACTCAAAGACACACACGCACAAACACACACACGCATTGCATTTTTCTCCACTGAATATCGTTCCTGAGTTATAAAAGGTTAAGAGGAAGTGAGCAAGAGCTGTTTCCTGTGGAGAGCTGAGACGTGCCGTTCTCACGGTGGTAAAATAATCGCATCACATTCATATTTGAATAGTAAGAAATAAAACACTCATTAATTATTCTGATTAATTAATCATTATATTCTAATTACATTTAGGCATTTGGCAGATGCTCTTATCCAGAGCGACTTTTCATCTCATTACACATCTGAGCAGCTGAGGGTTAAGGGCCCAACAGTGGCACCTTGGTGGTTGTGGGGTTCGAACCCGGGATCTTCCGGACCGTAGTCCAATGCCTTAACCACTGAGCTACATCTGGCAACTGTGGCAATTAATAAAAAATATATATTAATTGCTAAAACTCACTGTGGATTAAGAGGAATAAAACACTTGGGGATGTGTGATGCGGCCCTGAAGTACAAGTACTGTTACAGTAACTCAGACAGTTGATTATTCTCCTAGAACAACGTTTCCTAATGTGACTTATTGCTTTTTTCCACCACAGATGAGACTGAGAGCTCAGTAATCCACACTGTCTGAGAGACAATCAGATCAAATTTACATCTGTAAAAACTGTGTATTGAGTTAGAAGATTTATGTGGAGCTGTAATGTGTGTATAAAAGAGGTGATTGCATGTGTGTGTGTGTGTGTGTGTGTGTGTGTGTGTGTGTGTGTGTGACTTACTGTATGATGGGTATCCGTTGCCTGGAAAGGTTAATCAGAGAGGAAGAGTCACGCTGACTCTGCACAGTTTAGTCCTGCAGGATTACACTCCACATGAGATGAGCTCTCGTACACTCGCTCGACATAACAACAACTGGCCCTGTGCCATGATGTAATCTGTTCGTCCCCTCACCGCCTCCACCAATGTCACCATCATCCAGTGTCCTGTGTGTTCACACTGCTGTTTGGAAACGTTAACGGAAATGTCTTTTAGCAGTTACAGTTCATTTAAAGAAAGGAAATTAATTGACACTCGTGTTATTAGACTTGAAGTACAGGACAACATTATCATTACTGTGAAAACCTGCCTACCGTTTCTGCTCTAACTCACAATAAAAGCCAAAAGTTCGTACACCCCTTCTAACTCCATGGTCTTTCCTGATTTGTGTTACTTTATAACAACGCTGAAACCCTTTCGAACAGTTAATGGTAATGATGTGTCTGAAGTCTTCATAACGCCTCTAATTTGAGGTATTGTTTGACTGTTCTTGTAAGAACTGTTCCAGAACAGCTGACCTTCATGTCTAAAAATAACAACTGACTGTTAGTGTTATTGTTGTTACTTTATAACCTAATGTCATATGTGTGATTTCATAGTTTTGTTCCAGTATTGTTCTATAATGTAAAAAAATAAATCATAAAACAAAAACCACTGAATTGGAAGCTTTGTTCAGACTTTTGACTTGTACTATACTGTACATTCCTTATTCAAGGCAATCGTTACCCCAGCAAGTTCAAAGCTTTCTGAAAATACTGAAGAACTACTCCATATTAAACCTCATGTGTGAATAATGCAGATATATACTGAATTCATATTAACACACTTCACTCAGCCTCCAAGTTACATGGAATTTTATGTCTTATTATTTGATTCATTTAATCGTTCAATCCACAATTATATACTTTTTTAAATACAAGATTATTTTATATTCTGACTTGAATATAAAACACACACACACACACACACACACACACACACAAGCTGTTATTTTTTAAATGAGTGTGTGATAATGTAGTTATGATGCTCAGTCTCCTGCCCTTCCTTGATAAAGCGTTCCTTCGCAGCGTTGTAGCTCCAGGGCATCGCTTAAGAAGTAAACTTTAAATTCCAAACATGTCTGAGCTGATCACAGTCAGTTACTTTAAACAAGGGCTTTGTACAGTTTTAATCTTTGCCTAAAGTGGTTTATTAAACCGTGCAGTTCAAGGGGTAATCATTTCTGTGAATGGCTCTTTTTCATTTTGTTGTTTTTCAAGATTTTTGTTTGTAAATTAACTCTGAATTAGAAAGAAACTTGAATGTCTGCATGTTGTCCTATGTTAAGTTAATTAATTTATTTGCATAAGTTAATATTGTCTATTACTAAGGAGATGCTATAAGTTGATAAAAAGATATTGATTGAAACTGATGTAATTTGTAAATTAACATTAACTACAAGCATATGAAATATAAAAGAAAAGAAACAAAGAAAAAATGTCTCATGCCTGAAAAATATATCACTTATTTTTATGATTTAGTTGCTGTTTAGTTGCAGTATATTTATTACAAAAATTATATACAGTGTATATAAAGAGATGAGAGCATAAAAAAAATTGACACTGAACACAAGATAAAGCAATATATAAGATGAGTGAGAGACAGAGTGAGTTAAGAATTAGCATTATATTATCAAAAATTGTGTACATGAAAAGACTCTGATCTGCCTGATCTGTGCACACGCGCACACACACACACACACACACACACACACACACAGTCACAGTGTTATAGTAAACAGTCAACACACACACAGATGTTGACTACATGAGTGACGCATGTGCACGGAGACGATTACCCACAATACTGCTCGTATTTCAAGACCTCGCTTGTTTACCGAGTTAAAATGTATTTAAACTTTTTGCTCATCTTGCAAAACACTCACAGACCAAAGTACTCGCAATCCAAGGTTCTACTGTATTAATTATGGCGGATGCCAGAGATACGCGCTGCTCATTAACAATGTGCCTTTGTGTTTAATTTAATTTGAAGTTAAATGTTAAACTGTTGTATTTTAAGTATTCTGTAGTGTTTAAATACTGCGCTTGGTTTTAAGTGAGAAAACTAATGTTATAAGGAACGCGCTACATTTAATTACTCATCAAAGTGTTTTTAAAATGATAACAGGGAAAATGTAATATTGAATCAGGATATTTATAAAATAGTGATGCTTATATAATTGTAATGGTAATCGGATGATCGTGATAATATCGTATTATCCCCGGGGGGGGGGGGGGGGGGGGGGTATGGGGGGGGGATGGGGTGACTGATGATTTCTACAAATCAGAGTTTATACAGAACTTTACAGATCAAACATTCAGACATCACGCATCGAGCATGATAACAGTTCCATTACATTCCACTACGTTTAATTTAAACATTGCATATAAATTAAATATACATTCAAATAATAAAATATATGTTAGTTAATAGTTTATTATAGAATAATTAACAAGTTACCATGAAAAAGTTCACCTAATTTCCCCTCACATCTTAACATCTAGCTATCGATTACTTTTGCCTGCCAGCTCCAGTCGCGGGAAGTTTGTCATGGCGCTGTGTGCGGACGTCTATCGACCTCACATCATTACAATATTGTCCTTAACTTAATTATGACACACATTTTTATCCAACGTGTCATGATTCTACTTATTTAGAGCTGCTTTTTATACATGTATTTGCCTGTTTTTCTTGCGCGCTACGCTTTAAAAAACCTCTCGTTAGCACTTAGCTAACCACAGTTTGTTATCGCCTCAGCGATGGCCGCGTCCTGAACGGCGCACTGGTCCCTTTGTAAGTGCGCTACATAGGGTATGGAGTGATGGTGTTTATCGAGCCGCCTAGGGCACTAGGTGTCCGGGAGTCATTTAATTTGGGACGTAGCTCTGGAGAACATCCATATCAGCTGCACATTTTAATGTCTTTTACAGGATAAAGAGTCAGAATGTCGGAGGAATGTCTCACAAGTCAGGATAAAGAAGAGGTTCGTGTGTTCAATTTTGTAATGAGAAAAAAATATATATATATATTTTGGCTGAAAGTTTTTTCAGGTATTTTGGTGGTGATTCATTCGAATCCGAAAAGAGTCGATTCAGATTGTAGATGTAGAGTAAGATTTTATGCAACAGTATCAAATATATTGGGAGGAAATGTGTGATATATGCATTGAAAAATAAATAAATACATAAAACTACGTTAAGTTTGTACGATTAAAAAAAAAGATCTGAAAGAATCGACTCATCCATCATTGATCCGAACCAGATTATTTGACTCACAGACAGTTTACATGCAGTCTAATAACCTGATAATATACATGTTTAGGAAAATAGTCTGTTTACAAATAATTATTAAGAACAAATTACCTCAGAATGCTAAGAATCGTCACACATGGTGTTCTAGTAGAAAGTGTACAAATAATATGAGGAGTGTTCAAGTCAAACCGGTACTTGTGATAGCATTTCTCCTGTTTCAAGCGTAAAACTGATTGATGTTTATGGGGATAAGTGCATTAGTATGATCGGGTATTGTATGGAGAAATAAATACAATTTTGACCATCGTAACTGTTATTCTGCACAATCAAAAGTCCTTGTTTGACTTGAACGCCCCATTGTATAGTATATATAACTTTTGGGATTACTGAGGGAAGAAACACAACAAAGTGATATTAAGCCAATTGGCCTCTCTTACTTCTATTCCTGATGTTTTCTTCCAGCTGAGGCGGCGACTGAAGCTGCTGCAGAAGGAGTACGAGAGAACGGCACAGAGATTACAGGCACGTTACACTCGTATGATGTATTTATAACGCATTCTTGATCAGTACCCGTTAATTGTCCTAATTGCTATGTTGTCCATCCACGTAAATGTAATTGTGTGTGTGTGTGTGTTAGCGTGCTGAACGGAGAGACGCGGTGCGTCAGCATGTCCAGAATACCATCTTGGCACAAAACAGTCTGCTGCACGTCAACACGTCGGCCATATTGGACCGAAGCCTCTCTTCTACCCCAGAGCAGCTTTCTAACCAGAACGTTGCTTCAGACACCAGTAAGTGCTCTAAGTGTACTGAATCTTTTTAGAGGAGACCTGTGTCTCACACACACCTCAAAATTGATGATGATGATGGCAGCTAATTGTGTGTGTGTGTGGTTTTTTTACATTCTCAGCTAAGGTTCGCTTCCATCTTTCTGACGCTTCTCCGTTTTCCCCCCTGACGTGTAAACGCAGCCCGTCACGAGCACACCGTCTCCGCTCCAAGCGAAGCCTTCTGCGTCTGCGGGTCAGGGAGAGAGAGTCTGATACTGAAGGGAGTCAAAATGAGATGAGAGAGAGAACGGAAGACAGGTGCAGGGAGGAGAATGGAGAGACGGAGAGCGAGCGGGTGCGTGAGGCAAAGGAGAAGGTCATAAAGAGAGGAAGGACTGAAGAGGAAAGGAAACAGGATGGGGAGAATACTGAGAAGACGGAAATGTTGAAGGAAATGGAAGAAGAAGTGACATCAGTAAATCTTCAGTCAGCAGCAGAGCGCTCCCCATTAAACATTTCACCTCTAACGAAGCTGTTAGGTGTTAACGACCCTCCTCCTCCTCCTGACCAATCAGCACTCAGAAAGTCCCCGCCGTCCTCCGTCCATTCCAGCCCCAGTGATCACTCTAACCCGTCAAACGAAACCTCGAGTCAGTCCTGCCCCGAACCCGTCAACCAGGAGGAAGAAACTCCGGGAAACACCGATTACATCACTTCCTGCACCTTAATCGAAGGTTTGCCATTTCCTGTCGAGTATTATGTCCGTACCACCAGGCGAATGGCGTCGGCTCACAGCCCCGTGGATCTGAACGCTGTGATCCAAAGCCAGCTCTCGAACGGGCGGGGCAGACGGAGGTCAAACAGAGGTCGCCTTACATCACAACCCTCATCCGCTAAACCTCAGCAGGAAAGAGTGGCTAAGAAACGAGGTCCGAGAGGACGGCGAGGACGCGGGAGAGCGTGCGAGTCTGATTCGTCCGGTCAGTCCGAGTCCCTCCTCCAATCGCCGTCTTCCCCCCAAACACAGGAACTGATCCCGTCCTCCAGACCGAGCTCTGACGCTGCTCCGGATTCTCAGCTTCACCTCAGCTGGGAGCGCTCTCCAGAGTCCGGAGTCTATCCCATTTTCAGGAAGAGGCGCGGACGCCCTCGCGGGTCACAGTCTCGGAGTCCTGCGAGCGTTAACGGTAACTAGAATTATTTCAACAAAGGTGATGCACATCGCACATGATGGTTAGGTTTAATCATAAACGGCTAGCAAAATACGCACATCAACTAAAATAAATTTTATATTGAAAGAGGAGGAGCAAATAATAATAATAAATAAAGAAATAATAATGAGGATACTATGTAAATTAATTGACTTCAGTTTGTGTATAATGTATATATACCGTACATATGGGTGTAGTTTATTTCTAATGTAGGTGTAAAGTGACATTTTTCTAATGTGTGTTTGATTTCCAGATTCCTCACACCTTCTGCTTTCCTTACCGTCCCTCACTCGAGCCCTGAGGACGAGGGATTTCCGTCTCCTCCGCGGTCTGCTCATGACCTTCGACGTGCAGGACTTTCACCTCCCTGATGACGAGTTCGGACAGCTGAAACTGGAGCGGCTTTGCTCGTCCTGCTCCAACGCCGAATCCTTCACGTACAGCGCGTCCTTCAGGAAGATCGGGCGTCCGGATAATCCCGAAAGTGGACCGGATGAAAAGCAGAAGGTCGCGCTGAACCCGTTAGCACGTAGCACTTCTGTAGAGAGCAGTCTTCCTTTAACGTTTACTGAACGTCCGTGGGCCGACCAATCGGAGCACGAGAATGTGAACCATGTGACTCTCGATATGACACCAGAACCTGACAGTCTTTTGCACGGATCCATCACAAACCAGTCGGAACCACGGCACGACAGCGTAGAGCGAACCAACCTAAACGCTCCTCACGAACACTCGGTTGGCCGGAGTTTAGTGCTAAACCTCAGCATGTCCCTGACCTCACACACTCCGCCTGATCACCATCCGTCTCTCATCTCACTGGGGGCGAGTCCTGACCCGTTAGACCCGGCCCCCTTCTCAGAGCTCACGCCGTTCCTCTCGAGTTCGGATCAGGACGTCGTGTCGGGACAATCTGAGGAGGAAGAAGTGAAAAACAGAACACCTGGACATGTGTACGACGAGACGAGGACTGATACGGTCAGCTGTAACGCACAGACACGGCCGCGTGATGTCTCTGAGCACGCGTTCGACACGACGTGTAGTGGTGACGTTTCTAAAACGGAGTTTAAAGCACCTGAAACGGCGAACGACGTCTTAATAACCGCTGACGTGGAGACACAAGGGTCCGAGTTTACTGGTGAAAACGGAGTGAAAACAGAAACGCTAGTGAACTTCAGCCCGCGGAGGCAAAGAGAAGCTCCTGAGACCATAAACCAAGTTTTAGTCTTCGGCTCAGAAACAGGGAACCAGCAGCATACTGTTCATCATTGTTCTCAGAACATCCCGGCTCCTCCCCCGAACGACCCGGCTCCTCCCCCGAACGACCCGGCTCCTCCCCCGAACGACCCGGCTCCTCCCCCGAACGACCCGGCTCCTCCCCCAAACGACCCGGCCCCTCCCCCAAACGACCCGGCCCCTCCCTTGAACGACCCGGCCCCTCCCCTGAACGACCCAGACCCTCCCCTGAACGACCTGGCTCCTCCCCTGAACGACCCGGCCCCTCCCCTGAACGACCCGGCCCCTCCCCAAAACAATCACATTCTTCCCCCAAATGACCTGGCTCCTCCCCCAAGCGACCCAAACGACCCGGCTCCTCCCCCAAACGACCCCGCCCTTTCTGAGAAAAAGCACCTTACCCAGAAAGACTCCCCACTTCCTGAAAGTTCCTCTTCTCTTTTTGAAAATATCTCCCTTCTACCAAACGACCCTCCCCTTTCCCAAAATGTCCCCCCTCTTTCTCATCATGTCCGTCCGCGCGAGACTCCACATGCCGATGAGCTCTACACCGTCTCTGAAGTGGACTTTAATTCCCAGACCCTAACGAGCAGAGCATCACCGCATGGAGATAATGACAGCATGTTAGACGACATGACATCATCACTTCCTGTTCTCACAGCCAACCAGGGAGAAGACGCCGCCGCCACTTTGAGTTCAGTTAAAACCGGTCGAACACACACTGGAGATTCCCGGATTCCACATGTGGACGTCCTTTCCTGTGGATCTCTTCGGAAGACTCACACTCTGAAGGTAACGACGTCAGCAGCAGCGTCTCACACTGATTAATTTCCTGACTCAGCACGCCCCCTAGTGTTTAATTCCTCACTTCATCATGTTTACACTATACGCCGTACGGGTCGGGACACCGCGGTGGTGTAACGTACGTGTGTGTGTGTGTGTCTTCCTCTTCAGGCGCTGGACGGAGGGTGTGTGTTGGATGTGTGTGTGGTGCGATGGCCGTGTGATGACTGGTGTGTGTGTGTGGCCGGGGAGTGGAGTGTGTGTGTTTGGAAACAGGAAGCAGGCAGCCAGCAGTGGAGTCATCTGTACACTTGGACTTTCACACAAGTAACACACACACACACACACACACACACACACACACACACACACTTTAAACTTTTGATCTGTAGTATAAGGAATTCTGCTCATTTCTCTCCTTATTTATGAGAAGCTTTTAGGTTTAAATCTCGTCAGTCTTTAATAAATTACTGTTTTGCATCACTGACCCTGAATGTGTGTGTGTGTGTGTGTGTGTGTGTGTGTGTGTGTGTGTGTGTGTGTGTGTAGTCAGTGATCTCTCTCCAGGGGATTCCTGACTCTTCGGCGCTGCTGTGTGTGTGTTTGGGGCGGCTGGAGATCACAGAGGCAAGGTAACACACACACACACACACACACACACACACACACACACACACACGCACACGCACACACACACATGCACACAGACTGATAGATAGACACACACACACACACATGCACATTTAAATTGGATAAACAAAATTATGAAAAATATTGAACAGTGCTTGATCTCATATATATATACTGTATGTGGTGTGTGTGTGTGTATGTGGTGTGTGTGTGTATGTGGTGTGTGTGTGTATGTGGTGTGTGTGTGTATGTGGTGTGTGTGTGTATGTGGTGTGTGTGTATGTGGTGTGTGTGTGTATGTGGTGTGTGTGTGTGTGTGTATGTGGTGTGTGTGTATGTGGTGTGTGTGTGTATGTGGTGTGTGTGTGTGTGTGTGTGTGTGTATGTGGTGTGTGTGTGTGTGTGTATGTGGTGTGTATGTGGTGTGTGTGTATGTGGTGTGTGTGTGTGTGTGTATGTGGTGTGTATGTGGTGTGTGTGTATGTGGTGTGTGTGTATGTGGTGTGTGTGTGTATGTGGTGTATGTGGTGTATGTGGTGTATGTGGTGTGTATGTGGTGTGTGTGTGTGTGTGTATAGGGTGCTGTGCTGCCCCAGTACAGACGGTGAGTTCCCCCAGACTGATCTGTGTAAAGGAGCGCTGCAGGCCGTGCTCGCCGTCTCGGATCGCAGGGTGGCGTGCTGCTCCGCTCCCGGACCTCAGCAGAACCTGCAGGTGTTTACACTTACTCAGGATGGCAGGTACTGTAATTCTAACACACACACACACACACACACACACACACACACACACACACATAAACATAAACACCTGTTCCCTCTTTGCAGGATCAGAGAATCTCTGTCTCTGGTCTCCGGTTATCAGACGGTCCAGACACTGGTGTTGGTGGAGTGGGAGAGCGACGCTCTGATTGGTTGGACCGAACACAACTGTCTCCTCATATGGTGAGAGTCTCTGCTTCTGATTCAGATTCTGTCCGTTTCGTGAGCCTCGTCTTGAACTGACGGCTTATTCCTCATGAATTCTACAGTTAAAACTTAATCCAGTATGTAGAAATGTCGTAAATAAAGATAAAGACTAATGAAACAATGAGTTGTAAAGGATCCGGTTATGGTATTGTAAATAAACTCTCAGTGTTGTGTTCATTACACTCCATCCCAAAGTCAGATTTAATTTTTATCCCATGCTCCATGAGGAGTGCATTATCACAGAATGGTTATGAGGTCTAACACTCGTCTAGTCTAACACAAGCTCATCTCTGACGGTTAACTACAGCCGACTCACTACAGTCTACACCTACAGCCGACTCACTACAGCCTACACCTACAGCCGACTCACTACAGTCTACACCTACAGCCGACTCACTACAGCCTACACCTACAGCCGACTCACTACAGCCTACAACTACAGCCGACTCACTACAGTCTACAACTACAGCCGACTCACTACAGTCTACACCTACAGCCGACTCACTACAGCCTACACCTACAGCCGACTCACTACAGTCTACACCTACAGCCGACTCACTACAGCCTACACCTACAGCCGACTCACTACAGTCTACACCTACAGCCGACTCACTACAGCCTACACCTACAGCCGACTCACTACAGCCTACACCTACAGCCGACTCACTACAGCCTACACCTACAGCCGACTCACTACAGCCTACACCTACAGCCGACTCACTACAGTCTACACCTACAGCCGACTCACTACAGCCTACACCTACAGCCGACTCACTACAGCCTACACCTACAGCCGACTCACTACAGTCTACACCTACAGCCGACTCACTACAGCCGACTCACTACAGCCTACACCTACAGCCGACTCACTACAGCCGACTCACTACAGTCTACACCTACAGCCGACTCACTACAGTCTACACCTACAGCCGACTCACTACAGCCGACTCACTACAGCCTACACCTACAGCCGACTCACTACAGTCTACACCTACAGCCGACTCACTACAGCCTACACCTACAGCCGACTCACTACAGCCTACACCTACAGCCGACTCACTACAGTCTACACCTACAGCCGACTCACTACAGCCTACACCTACAGCCGACTCACTACAGCCGACTCACTACAGTCTACACCTACAGCCGACTCACTACAGTCTACACCTACAGCCGACTCACTACAGCCAACTCACTACAGCCGACTCACTACAGCCTACACCTACAGCCGACTCACTACAGTCTACACCTACAGCCGACTCACTACAGCCTACACCTACAGCCGACTCACTACAGCCTACACCTACAGCCGACTCACTACAGCCGACTCACTACAGTCTACACCTACAGCCGACTCACTACAGTCTACACCTACAGCCGACTCACTACAGCCTACACCTACAGCCGACTCACTACAGTCTACACCTACAGCCGACTCACTACAGCCTACACCTACAGCCGACTCACTACAGTCTACACCTACAGCCGACTCACTACAGTCTACACCTACAGCCGACTCACTACAGTCTACACCTACAGCCGACTCACTACAGTCTACACCTACAGCCGACTCACTACAGCCTACACCTACAGCCGACTCACTACAGTCTACACCTACAGCCGACTCACTACAGCCTACACCTACAGCCGACTCACTACAGTCTACACCTACAGCCGACTCACTACAGTCTACACCTACAGCCCGACTCACTACAGCCTACACCTACAGCCGACTCACTACAGTCTACACCTACAGCCGACTCACTACAGCCTACACCTACAGCCGACTCACTACAGCCTACAACTACAGCCGACTCACTACAGCCTACACCTACAGCCGACTCACTACAGTCTACACCTACAGCCGACTCACTACAGCCTACACCTACAGCCGACTCACTACAGTCTACACCTACAGCCGACTCACTACAGCCTACACCTACAGCCGACTCACTACAGCCGACTCACTACAGCCGACTCACTACAGTCTACAACTACAGCCGACTCACTACAGCCTACACCTACAGCCGACTCACTACAGCCTACACCTACAGCCGACTCACTACAGCCTACACCTACAGCCGACTCACTACAGCCGACTCACTACAGTCTACAACTACAGCCGACTCACTACAGCCTACAACTACAGCCGACTCACTACAGCCTACACCTACAGCCGACTCACTACAGCCTACACCTACAGCCGACTCACTACAGCCTACACCTACAGCCGACTCACTACAGCCGACTCACTACAGTCTACACCTACAGCCGACTCACTACAGCCTACACCTACAGCCGACTCACTACAGCCTACACCTACAGCCGACTCACTACAGCCAACTCACTACAGCCGACTCACTACAGCCTACACCTACAGCCGACTCACTACAGTCTACACCTACAGCCGACTCACTACAGTCTACACCTACAGCCGACTCACTACAGCCTACACCTACAGCCGACTCACTACAGCCGACTCACTACAGCCTACACCTACAGCCGACTCACTACAGCCTACACCTACAGCCGACTCACTACAGCCAACTCACTACAGCCGACTCACTACAGCCTACACCTACAGCCGACTCACTACAGCCTACACCTACAGCCGACTCACTACAGTCTACACCTACAGCCGACTCACTACAGCCTACACCTACAGCCGACTCACTACAGCCTACACCTACAGCCGACTCACTACAGCCGACTCACTACAGCCTACACCTACAGCCGACTCACTACAGCCTACACCTACAGCCGACTCACTACAGTCTACACCTACAGCCGACTCACTACAGCCTACACCTACAGCCGACTCACTACAGCCGACTCACTACAGCCTACACCTACAGCCGACTCACTACAGTCTACACCTACAGCCGACTCACTACAGTCTACACCTACAGCCGACTCACTACAGCCGACTCACTACAGCCTACACCTACAGCCGACTCACTACAGCCTACACCTACAGCCGACTCACTACAGCCTACACCTACAGCCGACTCACCACAGTCTACACCTACAGCCGACTCACTACAGCCTACACCTACAGCCGACTCACCACAGTCTACACCTACAGCCGACTCACTACAGTCTACACCTACAGCCGACTCACTACAGTCTACACCTACAGCCGACTCTACAGTCTACACCTACAGCCGACTCACCACAGTCTACACCTACAGCCGACTCACCACAGCCTACACCTACAGCCGACTCACTACAGCCTACACCTACAGCCGACTCACTACAGCCTACACCTACAGCCGACTCACTACAGCCTACACCTACAGCCGACTCACTACAGCCTACACCTACAGCCGACTCACTACAGCCTACACCTACAGCCGACTCACTACAGTCTACACCTACAGCCGACTCACTACAGCCTACACCTACAGCCGACTCACTACAGCCTACACCTACAGCCGACTCACTATAGCCTACACCTACAGCCGACTCACTACAGCCTACACCTACAGCCGACTCACTACAGCCTACACCTACAGCCGACTCACTACAGCCTACACCTACAGCCGACTCACTACAGCCTACAACTACAGCCGACTCACTACAGCCTACAACTACAGCCGACTCACTACAGCCTACAACTACAGCCGACTCACTACAGTCTACACCTACAGCCGACTCACTACAGCCTACAACTACAGCCGACTCACTACAGCCTACACCTACAGCCGACTCACTACAGTCTACAACTACAGCCGACTCACTACAGCCTACACCTACAGCCGACTCACTACAGCCTACACCTACAGCCGACTCACTACAGTCTACACCTACAGCCGACTCACTACAGCCTACACCTACAGCCGACTCACTACAGCCTACAACTACAGCCGACTCACTACAGCCGACTCACTACAGCCGACTCACTACAGCCGACTCACTACAGTCTACAACTACAGCCTACAACTACAGCCGACTCTACAGTCTACACCTACAGCCGACTCACTACAGCCTACACCTACAGCCGACTCACTACAGTCTACACCTACAGCCGACTCACTACAGTCTACACCTACAGCCGACTCACTACAGCCTACACGTACAGCCGACTCACTACAGCCTACACCTACAGCCGACTCACTACAGCCTACACCTACAGCCGACTCACTACAGCCTACACCTACAGCCGACTCACTACAGCCTACAACTACAGCCGACTCACTACAGCCTACACCTACAGCCGACTCACTACAGCCTACACCTACAGCCGACTCACTACAGCCTACACCTACAGCCGACTCACTACAGCCTACACCTACAGCCGACTCACTACAGCCTACACCTACAGCCGACTCACTACAGCCTACACCTACAGCCGACTCACTACAGTCTACACCTACAGCCGACTCACTACAGCCTACACCTACAGCCGACTCACTACAGTCTACACCTACAGCCGACTCACTACAGCCTACACCTACAGCCGACTCACTACAGTCTACAACTACAGCCGACTCACTACAGCCTACACCTACAGCCGACTCACTACAGCCTACACCTACAGCCGACTCACTACAGCCTACACCTACAGCCGACTCACTACAGCCTACACCTACAGCCGACTCACTACAGTCTACACCTACAGCCGACTCACTACAGCCTACACCTACAGCCGACTCTCTCTGTTACTCACATTGAAGATCATTTGAACTCGATTTTATGTTTTCAAGTAATTCAGTTTCGGATCTGTTGTAAACATTATGGTCATCATGGTCTATTTGTGTTGTTGTTTTGTTTTTTTCCCCTGACACACGATGTCTGATCTGATTACAGTTTGAATTCATTAGACTCGTGTCTAATCAGAGTGTAACGTATGATGTATTTATATAGAACTTGTTTGCAGAAAGACCAGACGCCTTTTCCTGTTATTTTTGGTGTTATAGACGTGTGTGTGTGTGTGTGTGTGTGTGTGTGTGTGTGTGTGTGTGTGTGTGTGTGTTTCTGCACACCTCAGGAACATGAGATCAGGCCTGCTGCTCCAGACTATTCGCCTGGCGGAGAGCGTTTCCACGGCAACCTGTCTGAGAGGATACTCGTACAGGGTAGGGGTGTAGAGTCTGACTCACAACATTTAGGTAGAAACATCAGGATTTCAGGCGTCGTTTATCGCCTCTACTGAGGTCCCATCTGCAGTGCTGCTGAGGAACTGTTAGGGCCAGTTTAGGCCACGCCCACTGAGTACACACAGTACACTGCAGTGTTAGTGTTTATGAACAGTGCTGTTACTGGTTAGTGTTTTACTACAAAGTCATGTGTATTGTTTACACAAATTTACAACATTGTTTATAGCTATATTATCTCTCATCCTGCCCTCCTCCCCCTCTCTCCCCCTCTCTCCATCTCTCTCTCTCTCTCTCTCTCCCTCTCTCTCTCTCCCCCTCCACCCCCTCTCTCTCCATCTCTCCCCCCCTCTCTCTCCCCCTCTGTCTCTCTCTCTCCTCCTCTCTCCCCCATCTCCATCTCTCTCCCTCTGTCTCTCCCCCTCCTCCCCCTCTCTCCCTCTCTCTCTCCCCCTCCACCCCCTCTCTCTCCATCTCTCCCCCCCCCTCTCTCCCCCTCTGTCTCTCTCTCTCTCCCCCCCTCCTCCCCCTCTCTCCATTTCTCTCCCTCCCCCTCTCCCCCTCCTCCCCCTCTCTCCATCTCTCTCCCTCTCTCTCTCCCCCTCTCTCCATCTCTCTCCCTCTCTCTCCCTCTGTCTCTCCCCCTCCTCCCCCTCTCTCCCTCTCTCTCTCCCCCTCCACCCCCTCTCTCTCCATCTCTCCCCCCCTCTCTCTCCCCCTCTGTCTCTCTCTCTCTCCCCCTCCTCCCCCTCTCTCCATTTCTCTCCCTCTCTCTCTCCCCCTCCTCCCCCTCTCTCCATCTCTCTCCCTCTCTCCCTCCCTCTCTCCCCCTCCTCCCCCTCCTCCATCTCTCTCCCTCTCTCTCCCTCTCTCTCTCCCCCTCCTCCCCCTCTCTCCCTCTCTCTCTCCCCCTCCTCCCCCTCTCTCCTTCTCTCTCTCCCCCTCCTCCCCCTCTCTCCATCTCTCTCCCTCTCTCCCTCCCCCTCTCCCCCTCCTCCCCCTCTCTCCATCTCTCTCCCTCTCTCCCTCCCCCTCTCCCCCTCCTCCCCCTCTCTCCATCTCTCTCCCTCTCTCTCTCCCCCTCTCTCCATCTCTCTCCCTCTCTCTCCCTCTCTCTCTCCCCCTCCTCCCCCTCTCTCCCTCTCTCTCCCTCTCCATCTCTCTCCCTCTCTCTCTCCCCCTCCACCCCCTCTCTCCCTCTCTCTCTCCCCCTCCTCCCCCTCTCTCCCTCTCTCTCCCTCTCCATCTCTCTCCCTCTCTCTCTCCCCCTCTCTCCATCTCTCTCCCTCTCTCTCTCCATCTCTCTCCCTCTCTCTCCCTCTCTCTCTCCCCCTCCTCCCCCTCTCTCCATCTCTCTCTCCCTCTCCATCTCTCTCCCTCTCCATCTCTCTCCCTCTCTCTCTCCCCCTCCACCCCCTCTCTCCATCTCTCTCTCTCCCCCTCTCTCCCTCTCCATCTCTCTCCCTCTCTCCATCTCTCTCTCTCCCCCTCCACCCCCTCTCTCTCTCTCTCTCTGGTGCATGCTGGGAGGTGGTGTGTGTGAGAGCGGTGTGTGGAGTGGTGGTGTGAGAGCGAATGAGCGTTTTCAAAATCTTTTTGAAAACTTTTCAAACACTTTGAGCTTTTTGTTTAAAAGCACAAACGTATAATTAATATATATATTAAACATCTAACATTAGCGATCACGCGGCGTTATTAGCTTTTAGCCCGCCGGTGTGTGTAGCTGTTGATCCGGTGGCGGGGTGCAGGGATGGCGGCTCACCCGAGCGGTGCAGTCCGTCCTCTCTCGCTCCGTCACGGGGTGCGCTGTGAGGTGAGCGCCGCGGTGTCGGTGGAGCAGGTGTTACTGGCGGTAGGAGAGTGTGTCGGGTGTGAGAACATCATGTCGGCGTCGCGGATGAACAAGGCCGTGGTGGTGTTTGTGAAGGAGAGGGAACTCGTGCACCAGCTGATTGAACACGGAGTAAAGGTAAGTGGAGAACTTTATTCCGTTACTCCGCTCGGTGCTACAACAATGAAGGTCACCGTGTCGAACATTCCTCCTTTTATCCCCGATGAGGATATAGAGAGGGAATTGTCTCGATTCGGGAAGATCGTGAGCAGTATGAGGATGTTGTCTCTTAACTGTAAAAACCCCGCGCTGAAGCACGTGGTGTCCTTCAGGCGTACAGTGCTCATGTTCCTGACTGAGGCCACTCTGGACATCTCATTCAGGGTCACACATGAGGGGAAATCATACATGCTGTACGCCAGCACTGGGAGCATGAGGTGCTTCGAATGCGGGGACATCGGGCACAAAAAGTTCAGCTGCCCACATAGAGCACAGGGCAGGGAGGAGGCGGGGCCTAGTGGGGTCAGGGCAGTGGGGCAGGATGGAGCGGGTTCCAGTGTGGTGCGGGGTGATGGTGATGTAGTGCAGAGTGGTGTAGCGGTGCAGGGTGGGGGTGTAGCGGTGCAGGATGCGGGTGTAGCGGTGCAGGGTGGGGGTGTAGCGGTGCAGGGTGGGGGTGTAATGGTGCAGGGTGGAGGTGTAATGGTGCAGGATGGAGGTGTAATGGTGCAGGATGCGGGTGTAGCGGTGCAGGAGGGAGGTGTAATGGTGCAGGGTGGAGGTGTAATGGTGCAGGGTGGAGGTGTAACGGTGCAGGGTGCGGGTGTAGCGGCGCAGGGTGGGGGTGTAGCGGTGCAGGGTGCGGGTGTAGCGGTGCAGGAGGGAGGTGTAGCGGTGCAGGATGCGGGTGTAGCGGTGCAGGATGGAGGTGTAATGGTGCAGGAGGGAGGTGTAATGGTGCAGGATGGAGGTGTAATGGTGCAGGGTGCAGGTGTAGCGGTGCAGGAGGGAGGTGTAGCGGTGCAGGATGCGGGTGTAGCGGTGCAGGAGGGAGGTGTAGCGGTGCAGGATGGAGGTGTAGCGGTGCAGGAGGGAGGTGTAGCGGTGCAGGAGGGAGGTGTAGCGGTGCAGGATGGAGGTGTAATGGTGCAGGAGGGAGGTGTAATGGTGCAGGGTGCGGGTGTAGCGGTGCAGGATGGAGGTGAAATGGTGCAGGATGAAGGTGTAATGGTGCAGGATGAAGGTGTAACAATGCAGGATGAAGGTTTTGTGGTGCAGGAAGGAGGTGTAACGGTGCAAGATGAAGACTCAATGGATGAGGACTTTGAGGAGGACAGATTCTCTGACATATCAGATATTAGTGAGTCAGGTTTTGGAGGGGATCAACAACTATATACACTCGATGACATAAATGAATACCTGAAAAAAACATACAAAAAACCAATCAATATTGAAAAACATTTTAAAGATGTCAAAAAATTCATAGCATCGGTTGCAAAATTACAGCGCACTACAGGCTATGACCAACTAAGTAAAAAAAGAGATGGCGCTTAAAAGATCACATAACGCGATGGCGGCGGTCACATGCAAAACACAAATGAATTTCTCACACTGGGTGTTTTCTTGTCTCTATAACGCACTTCACAGCTACCTCTTCTTTCTCCTTCTTTTATTTTTAATGGACAATCTAAAAATAGGGTCCTTAAACATGAATGGTGGCAGAGATAGGAAAAAAAGAGCAGTAGTTGGGGATTTTATAAGACAAAAGAACCTTGATGTAGTCTTCCTACAGGAGACACACAGTGATCAAGCAAATGAGTCTGAGTGGGCCATGTGGTGGGAAGGGAAACTTTTCCTAAGTCACGGCTCCAACATCAGCGCTGGAGTGGCAATAATTTTTAATAAAGCAGTGAGCATAAAAGGGGTTGAAATAACAGAACTGGTAAAAGGTCGAGTTTTAATGATAAAGGCAGAAATAAAAAAATAACTTTTTACTTTTTTAAATGTTTACGCCCCTAACAGTGGCAGTGAAAGAACACAACTCTTCAACAGAATAAAAAACATAATACAACGAAGTGGAAATAAATCCACGATAGTAATGGGAGGGGACTGGAATTGTACAGTAGACTTCACCCTAGACAGAAACGGCGAGGAACCACACCCAAAGTCTGCTGAGGCACTTGAAGAACTTATCATGCAGTGTAGTCTGGTGGATGTGTGGAGGGAAAAAAACCCAAACATTAGAAAATACACATGGGTTAAGGTCAACAACACAATGATTACCGCAGCAAGACTGGACAGGTTTTATATCACTAAGTCCCACAAAAACAATCTTCACAAAACAGCTATTTTCCCCACTGGTTTCTCTGATCATCACCTAATCAGCATAGAAATAAAAATACCAAACATAAAAAGGCAGAGCTCATACTGGCGTTTTAACATAAAGCTTTTACAGGATGAGAACTTTTATAAAAATTTTAAAGTTTTATGGAATGAATGGAAAAATAGAAAAGGGGATTTTAGCAGTTTGGTCTCTTGGTGGGAGGTGGGAAAAAATCAAATAAAAAATTACTGCAGAAAGTACACTGAACACACCTCAGATGCTCTTAAAACCACAATAAAAGATCTTGAGGCAGAAATCACCCAAATAGAAAGCAAAGTGACCAGCAAAGACGATGTTTGAATAGGTCGTCATCTGGAAGGGAAAAGGAAAGCTCTAAGCTCCTTCCTTCATGAGCAAGCTAAAACAGCCCTTATAAGACATCGCATCTCCTGTATCAAGGACATGGACGCTCCCAGTGCTTTCTTTTTTAACCTATCCTGAAATACTAAACCCCAAAATCAGATGGTGTATCTGACACGGGAAGACGGAACAACAACAACCGACCCAAGTGAGATGAGGAGAGCGGCTACAAACTTCTACACTCAGCTCTACAGTGCAGAACCCTGTGATCCAGCCTGCAGGGAGGAACTACTCAGGGAACTTCCACAACTCTCCCTGGAGCAAAGCACTGTGCTGGACGCAGAACTCGAGCTGCAGGAACTCAATTTCTACCAATCTGTACTCAAAGCCTGGACATCCGTAATAACGACGAGCAGGGTGGACACACAACCCTTTCAAGGCGTAGATGAAGAACCACTGTTTCACAACCCACTCACAAACACAAGGATGCTATCATCAACCTTCGTTCAAAACCGCTTTAAAAAAGCAGGGATTAACAAAATCAAGGACCTGAGGAATGAAGCGGGGTGGAAGACTGCAGACGAACTTTGCAAAAAAACTGGACTGAAATCAAACCGTCTAATGGAGAGACTCCTGGGAGAGGTGATGTCAGCACTGCCCTCCCAACTCCGAGAATCTCTAGGGAAAAGCCCTAGAGAACGTCCGCAGCCTTCCCTAACACTCCTCATAAGTCCAGCAGTCGAAAACCCTCAGCGTGAGGAAGGAGCCCTCCTGTGTTTTAAAACACCCCTTCTAACAACCTTCGAAGCCGCCTCAAAAAAAGCGATCTACGGAACGTGCGTCAAGGTCACGCACAAAAGCTCGCTGGCTGGAGTAAAAGACTCAAGGTGGTCAGAGTGGCTGACGCCAGGCTCATCCCCACGAGGACGCTGGAGGTCCCTGTACAAACCGCCCATAGAAAAGCGTACAGCCGATCTACAGTGGCGGATAGTACATGGGGCCGTGGCCACGAACAGACACGTGGCACACATGGACCCCACTAGGGGCACAGAGTGTCTCTTCTGTGGGAGGGAGGAAACAGTAGATCACCTGTTTTTAAAATGTAAAAGATTGGGAGGGCTGTTCACTCTGCTCAAGTCCTGGACTGGGGAGTTAGGAGCGACATGGACAGACAACCTCTACATTCATGGGCCCAAATACAAAACGAAAGATAAATCGGTTATTCTCTTAAACTACCTAATAGGCCAGGCAAAACTCTCAATCTGGCTAACGAGAAAAAACAAAATGCAGGGGGGTGGGGGCACACACGATGCTGGGAGAATGCTGGTGGCGTTGGTTAGGGCAAGGCTAAAAGTCGAGTTCGCTTTCCTGAAGATGACCCACAGACTAGTAGAGTTTGACCAGATGTGGGCACAAGGGAACTTTTTATGCTCCGTAGAACGGGAAGTTTTAACACTTAATGTCTGATGATGTGCGAGACCTCCTATTAATCTTATGCTTGTACCGTCTATTATCTCTTTGTTGGCAGTTTTCTGTATCATGTGTGTTGCTGCACCTATTCGTACTTTTTAAACATTGTTTTTAATATACCAGGTTTTACTACTGCACTGTACTGTACATACTCGACCACTTTTAGACTCAACCTTTTCATTGATCGTTTTCTTATTCTGAATCTTACTTTTTAAAGTACTCACTGCTAAGCTTCATCTTATCCCAAAATATTTGGTTGCTGAAGGGTTTTAGTTAGTTACTTTTTTTATTTATTTTATTCATTATCTTGTTTTTGGTTTCTTATCTTACCTCTAAACGCTTGCACTTGTTGTAATTTTTATTTCTATTATATATGAAAAAAATCTTACCATCCAGAAAATGAGCCTTGTGTAAAATAAAGGAACGTTAAAAGTCAAAGTCTCTCTCTCTCCCCCTCTCTCTCTGCCCCTCCACCCCCTCCCCTTCTCCCCCCCCCTCTCTCTCTCCCCCTCTCTCTCTTTCTCTCTCTCTCTCTCTCTCTCTCTCTCTCTCAGGGTGCTCTGTGTGTGTTACTGCAGCAGGTGAGTTCGTGCCAGGAAGAACCCGGTTCTACACTTTTCACTCTGGTCGCCACAAATCCACTGACGGGGGATTCTCTGACCCTGCGCACCATCAGCACCCCGTCAGCCTCCACAGAGCGGTAACACACACTCCACGACTCCAGACTGACTGCTTCACCAAACACACCTTCTAATTAGACATAATTACAGAGTTAGAATTTCCGCAGATGTGAACAAATCGCGGAATTATCTCTCGTGTATCGTACAAAAAATAATCACCACAGTGCAGCAGATACCAATATTTTCCTTTTATCTGACAAATTCTACTTACGAACATGCATGAAAATGAACTTGTTCATAAGTAGGGGACTTCCTGTATGTTTAATGTTTAATGAGAGCGTTATTTTCCCCACATACTTGAGTTTATTGCAGGTCAGGTGACCTCACCGATTGCTTAATTAGCCTTTAATTTTCGACTGTGAGTCTCAGCACAGTCTCATGACTTCAGTTCTGGTTCTGGATCCAGGTCCAGATGTTGTGTTCATTATGGTTGATGGAGGCGGTACAGTAATCCTACCACTGTTCGAGCACTAGGTTTATCTGAGATCCTCGGGTGAGTCTGATTTAATGTTTTGTTTTGTTCGCTCTCTAATCTGCTCGCAGGCTGATAGACGGAGATGTGTGTGAGTCCGCGCTCGTGGCCGTGTTCCAGTCAGGACTGGCTATCTGGAGGCTCACAGGGGGCGTGGCCTGCGTGCACGCAAATGAGCCTGCAGAAGTGTGCCGTCTGGCGCGGTGGGCGGGGCCAAACACGCTCCTCACCGGATACCTGAACGGGGACGTGAACATCTATCGTTTTACACCTGCAGAGTAAACAAAAGAAAAAAAGTCAAGATTATTAATTATACAAAAAGAAAGTTCACACGCTGAGACAGGATCTTCTTCAGTTCTTCAGTAAAATACACACAGTTCTAAAACACACACACACACACACACACACACACACAACATGCACTAAATGTGTGAGAGAAATTTGATCTGTTCTGTATTACTGTTAAATTTTTTTACTTACAAAATAAAATCTGATGTGATTAAGATTGTTTCCTGTGTGTGTGTGTGTGTGTGTGTGTGTAAAAACATTTGTCAGCTTGTTTGGTTCATTGTGTCAGTTTGTTGACACATACTGTACTGTACCTAAATGTGTCATTAGAAGTACATGTGTGTTTTTATCACAGTCATTTAATAGATGGCAGTTTTCTTATTTTAGGAAATATTCTTCTTTGTTTAATTAATTAATTAATTAATATAATTGGATGCTAAGCTGCTAGTAATAGCTTACATTCTTGCCTTAAGTGTCTGCTTGTTTGTTTGTTAGTTAGTTATTGATTAACTGATTAGATATATTTAAAGCACAGTAGTCCCGGAGGCGGTGCTTTACATTTCAATTTTATTCTCTGTGGAAGAAGATAAACATGATGGATCAGTGGATCTTATTTTTCTGTCTTACTTTATAAATTATTACCGGTACTAAAGAAAGACATTTTAAGTTATAAATATAATTAAAAAGCTAACATGCTCAGGGTCATTGAATAAGTTTTAACATGTCTACAGTATTTTTCAGTACTTAAGTTTACATGTTATTGACACCACAGTACTGTTGATTCCTGGGCTCTGATTGGTCAGAAGGTGAATGGAGAAGGAGTCTCCAGTGTCAGTGTAGAGGGGAAGCCCTGCGCCGCTGCCTTACAGAAGCGAGAACTTGTTTTGTGAACTTTCCACATGGTTAAATAAATATAAACTGGTAAACAGATAAGAAACACATTACTAATACATGTATACAAGTTACTAGTAACTCACACTATTAATGATTGTTGGCCAGTTTCTAAAGTGGAAGAAGAATAAAACAATTTAAAGCAGTGTGAGTAACTTCCTGTAATAGATAAACCTATGACTCAGTTTTAGACACTTTTCTGTCTTCAAAGTGACAAAACATTAGGGCAAATTAAATATAACAAATTGATGAACAGTTGATTATTAATCAGTTATTATTCTTAACAATGGAGAGTTAGCAGAGCATAACTGGATTGCCTGGACTGTACTATAAATGTCAGGGTTTAATACGTTTCTGCATTTTAATCATTTTATATGATCTACACTGTTACATAAATGTGGAGGAGAATTGGTGTAATTATATATCAGCCTTAGAAAAACACTTTTTATAATTTAATCACGACTGAATCGTTAGTTTCGAAATGTAAATGTTACTGAATTTATTAAGAAATGTGCAAAATGTGTAAAATGTGAATATAATTTTAATAATTATGATACCAATTTGCTTCCATACATAAGTTTGTCATAGAGGTTTTATAATAAATTCTGATATAAGTTCTGATTTTTTTTTTATTCTCATGAAAACAATAAAACTCTCTCCAAACAATACAGTCAGGGAGGATAAAAGGAGCAGGGGATTCAAAAAACAAACAAAAACAAATAAACAAAACCCCATAAATGAACATCAGGAGTAGAAACTAAAAATGTCTTTCATCTGCTTCACATAATAAAGAAATTAAATAAAACATATATATATATATATATATATATATATATATATATATATATTTTTATAATACTTTGTGAATAGCTTATAATGTTTTTGACTACAACAAAGAGGGATGTAATATTATAAAATTTACATTTATGGATAAAAAACTTGAGCAGTTATACAGATTACATGCATTTATTATAAAACATTTATCCAGTCAGTGGCTGCTGAGTGCCTGCAGTACTCCTGCTGATCGGTAGGTGGCGGTGAAGAACCACACAAGCTGCGCGCTGCAAACCGCTGTAACACACCAAAGAACAAGAAGCGTCACGGGCGCGATACGCGCGTTGCATTGTGGGACGGTGAGCGGGTTAAAGATGGCGGCGCGCGTCCTCTCCCGGTGTGTCCGGTCACTGAGCCGCGGCGCGGCCCCGGTTATCCGCTGTGGAGTCTCCGCTCTGTCTCTCCGCCGCGCGCGGGGCTTCTCTCAGCTCGTACCGGGACACAAACCGGTGCTCGCGCAGGTCAGTGTGTGTGTGTGTGCGCGTGTTTATGTGTGTGTGTGACCTCCGCGCGCGCGCTCTATAGAAATAACATAGCATCCTGTAGAAACACACACTTTAATATCTCTGATCAGTGTTTAAAACACACACACACACACACTCCTGTCACGGACCTCATCTCTAACCCACACTCGTGTTCTCTGGTGCAGTCTTACACAGGGGTGAGTCAAAAATTATCCGCACTCTGGTGTTTGAGTTGTTGTGATGAAGGTCAGGTTCCTCATATTCCGACACGATCAGTCTACAGGCTTCAGTTCTCACTCATTAAACATGTTTTATTCTGAGCTGTGAGGCCCGAGTGCACCGCTGTCTCCATGTCCTCATCAGGAAGTGGATCTTCGTCCTGGTTGGTCTGCAGACATGTGAAGGTCTGATGGAGCGACATCAGGACTACAGTGAGGATCAACACCACCGAGTCTTCAGCTCTTCAATAAGCGTCTCACCGTCACGAGCGCTGCTGACCGTTGAACCTTTTTGTTCTGATGGTGTTCCAATACTTCTGAACCTCGAGATGGACAGAAAGCTGTAAGCGTTGATGAATTCTCCAGCTGTTGGTCGACGTTTGAACTTTGTCTCGGTCGGTGATTGAGGATGTTTCCGTTCCAGACTCGGCCATTTACTCTCGGACTCGTAGTGATGAATCCGTGTCTCGTCCCCGGTAACGATTCTCTTTAACGAACTTCTGCCTTCCTCAGAGTATCACTTTAAATACTGTGTGCAAATCTCCAAACACTCCTGTTTACACTCTTCAGCACCAGACACACCCTCAGACCACAAGAACTAATCACAATCACTGCTCTTTTTACATGAAGAACTCGCACATGAACTGATGTAACATGTTCAAACACACACACACACACACACACACACACGCCTGCACAGAGGAGACGGGAGCCTTGAACAGAAAACGCTGAGATGCAAGAGTGCAGATATTTTCTGACTCAACCGTGTGTCACATATGTTACTTTTAAATTTCAGAAAGTTGTTTAATTCCTGTAATTCACTTTGCATATCAGACTTTTTGTTTTCCTCAGGATTACAGCCTTGACACTGGAGACTCCTTCTGTAATCATTAAATAAACACCACTTTCCCAGATAGTATCTACTTCAGTCACGTGAATATCATAAATTTTGTAAATATGCACAAAATTTGTTACTGCATCCTAATTAGCATTAGACCTGAGTGAATCTAATGTCTCCTTCAGATTAAGTGTGTGTGTGTTATGTTGGTTTAATCACCTGAGAGGATTCGGTCCAGCGGTTTATTAAACTCAGAGTGTGTTATTCTGTTTTCCGCCTCATGTTAGTGTTATATTTAATGTTCTGTCCCTCAGGTTAGCGGCGGGATACAGCAGTGGCGGCACTACGGCGACCTTCCACCTCTGACCCTGGAGTCCATCAAAGACCGCGTGCTGTACGTCCTCAAACTGTACGACAAGATCAACCCAGAGCAGGTAAGCGCACACACACACATGATTGAGGTCTGTGTGTAGCATGACTTTGGAGAAACCCTACATAAAGCTGTGAAGCAACATCGCCACCTGCTGGCCCAATGCACTAGCTGTTTTTCTTTTATCTCTTTTTCCTAATTATGTCTCTCTCTCCCTCCCTCTCTCTGTGTGTCAGCTTCAGGTCACGTCTCACTTCATGAAGGACCTGGGTCTGGACAGTCTCGACCAGGTGGAGATCATCATGGCCATGGAGGATGAATTCGGTGTGTACTCGTGATTGTTCTGGATTCTGATTGGTCCAGAATGGGTTTATGAATTTTTTTAGAATAGCAGCTGACTTTTTATATATATATATATAATTTTTTTTTTTGTACGTTACGGTTTCTATAGCAACAGCTGAGTTTTGCGGGTTATAATAGACACTTCCCTCTGTCTGTCTTTAGGATTCGAGATTCCAGACGCTGAGGCGGAGAAGCTGATGACTCCTGACGAGATCGTCCAGTACATCGCAGATAAGAAGGACGTGTACGAATGAGCGCTTCTCGTTCACTGTGAGTTTAAACTCCAGCACCAGACACGCTGTGAACCGAGAGTCCTCCATAATTCTTCTGTTTGTCTGACGCGGTTCACTTTAACTCCATGTCTCATGTTTTTTATTTTTCCAGGTACAGTGGTGTGTGTGTGTGTGTGGAGAGACACCCGTGACGACAACGACGACGGTGTTGCGTGTGTGTGTTGTGTTCAGCTGTGAAATTAAAGCTCTTTGTGATCCTGGACTTTATTTTAGAGCTGATTTGGGATCAGCAGGATCTCCTCTTCCTACTGCAGGAAGTTATTAAAGTATAAACTCGAGCAGAATAAAATCACTGATTTGGATTCTGTAGCATTCCTCGCATTGATTTGTTGATGTCGTCTTCAGTCCACCGTGAAGAGTTTAATAAAGATAAATATCACTCGATTTAAAGAAACATCTGATTGTGTGTCTGGAAGTGAATAAAGATTATACAGAATGAGTTTAAAGTCTTTAACTGATTTCAGTGATGTTTAACACAGAAGCCGTGTAGTTTGTTTCAAATTATATATAAAACTTGCATTAATCAGTTCACATGATGCCATGTTTCTATTTAGAATAGTCTTTAAGATTTAGAGTTGTACATGATCAGAAAGGCTTCATGCTCAGTCTGTGTTTGTATTTGTATTCACACACACTTTGAACACACTCCTCGGCTTATGATCACAATGGCATTATTAATATTTTAGCTCTGTTTAAATGTAGAAGACAATATTCAAGGGTGTTCCAGAGTCCACAAAATAAACCCTCCGCCCCTGCTCCATCTTCCTGCTTTTACTTTAGACAAAAGTTAACAAAATGTGTACAAAAACGGATTCCAAAAAAGTTGGGACACTAAACAAATTGTGGATAAAAACTGAATGCAATGATGTGGAGATGGCAAATGTCAATATTTTATTCAGAATAGAACATAAATCACGGAACAAAAGTTTAAACTGAGAAAATGTATCGTTTTAAGGGAAAAATATGTTGATTCCAAATTTCACGGTGTCAACAAATCCCAAAAAAGTTGGGACAAGTAGCAATAAGAGACTGGAAAAAGTAAATTTGAGCATAACGAAGAGCTGGAAGACCAATTAACAGTAATTAGGTTAATTGGCAACATGATTGGGTATAAAAAGAGCTTCTCAGAGTGGCAGTGTCTCTCAGAAGCCAAGATGGGTAGAGGATCACCAATTCCCACAATGTTGCAGAAAGATAGTGGAGCAATATCAGAAAGGTGTTACCCAGCGAAACATTGCAAAGACTTTTTGGGATTTGTTGACACCATGACATTTTGATTCACCATATTTTTCCCTTAAAATAATAAAATTTTCTTTAAATTACTGACCGCGTCCATCCCTTTATGGTCACAGGATAACACACCGTGTCACAAAGTTATAATCATCTCACACTGGTTCCTTGAAGATGACATGAGGTCACTGCACTCACACGCCCTCCACAATCACCTGGTCTCAGTCTGATACAGCTGCTCTGGGACGCGGTGGAAAGGGAGAGTCACATCATGGACGTGCAGCCGACAAATCTGCAGCGACTGCGTGATGACATCATGGTGATGACGTCCTTCATCTCTATGGAGTGTTTCAGGACCATGTTGTTTATATGACTCAAAGAATTAATGCATCTCTGAAGGCAAAATGAGTCTGACCCAGGACTAGCAGGGTGTACCTAATGTACACCTAAGAGGCCACTGTGTGTGTATGTGTATATCTATCTAAAAATATATATGACATAAACCTGAATAATAGCTTTGATGGTGAAAATAAAGACTGGACTTTAGTGCAGGTCGAGTGTAAGGCCGGTGAAGAAGGTCTGGTTAAAGGAAGCCACACGTTTCCTCTTACACGTGTGAGGAGTCAACGTGTGTAACCTTTACTTCGGAAGTGCCATAAAACACACTCCCTCCCTCTGTGCGTGGAGCTTCAGGCGCTTCCATATGTGTGTGTGGATAGAGGCCAAACTTAACCATTAAATGTTTGTATTTCTATATAAATAAAAGAAAGCCTTTAACCTTTTAACTTTTTATACAAACTCTTTTCCCGTCAACCACGAGTACCAACGCTAGTAAATGTATAAATTAAAAAGCATGATGTGGAGATAAAGCAGCTGTGTGATGAGTAATAAAATTGTACATGAAAATGTACGGCAGTGTAACAGTGCCAAAATTCCTTAAAGCTAAAAATATATGTTTTAATTTTATTTCTACAGTTCTTTTAACACTGGTCATTGTTGTGAAGCAGTTTTACACAATCAAAATTATTGTCATATGTATGGAATGTGAATGTGTGTAAATCAGAATGATCAGATCGTCCCTGATGAACGAGTCGAGGGTGACGGTACTGAGGGAAAAACTCCCTGAGATGGTAACAGGAAGAAACCTTGAGAGGAACCAGACTGAACAGGGAACCCATCCTCATCTGGGTGAAACAGATAGCAGGAAATGATCTGCATTTATACAGTGTGTTAGGAGGCCGGAGGTTCAGTATAACAGGAGATGTGGAGAAGTTCATACGGAGTCCAGTTCATTATTTGAGGATCAGGTAGACCCGGGGTACTCAATAGGCGGACTCTGGTCCGCATCCGGATCCAAATACAGTTAAATCTAACATGCTAATTTAATCATAATCCAAATGAGTTCTCAATGAAGTGCGCGACTGTGTTTCCGCGCGATATATCATTGAGTCGTCTAGTGATGGTCGTTCATGAACGATTTGTTCTTTTTGAATGAATCTTTAACGTGACTCAGAAGAACGAGTCGTCTCCGAGAGTGATTCGTTCATGTTCTACTGGGTGCGCATGCGCAGATCATCGCAGAACCTCCGTAGGCTATGTATTGAACGGATCTCAACAAATCGTCAAGTCCCGAGTTTGTTCCTTTGTCACGTGACTCCCATAGACGCTATGCGGTGCAGTAGACTCAAAAGAACGAACGACTCGGACTGGAAGATATAAGAGGTGAGCTGCTCATTCTGTTTATTATAATATCTCCTTAATATCCTCATGTCCTGCTCAGAGCTGGCCACTCATATAAGCTGATTTTGAGGTTGAGTCACATGAAGTGAATATAAACTTATAACAATAAAACAGTTAGAATTGTTTTTGCTTCCTTACAGAATTTATAATGCGTTAAAAGTTCTGTACTGCATTTTATTGTGTGTTTATTGTATGTTGCGTCACACACGTGAATAAAATGTGCAGAAATGGATGAAGTCAGGTGAACTTAAAAACACTGCGTAATGTGGGTAAAAAACGTGTGTGTGTGTGTGTGTGTGTGAGAGAGAGAGAGAGAGAGAGAGACGGCTGGAGGTGAAGAACATCTTTATGAGAAGGTGAACCCGTTTCCGGTGTCTCTGAGCGCGCGCCCCCCTGCGGCCACGCGATTAGCGTAATTACAGTCAGATGGCTCGCAGGGGCTCGCGCTCACACACGCACGCACACGGGTCTCGCGCGTCTTTCCCTTCGACCACGGGCGTGTAGTGTAGCGCGCGCGGACTGTGTGCGCGCGCGCGCGCGAGGCATTTCTGTCAGAAGTGAGAGACTGAGGCGAGTTCAGTCAACTTTTATTAAAATCACAATAATTATAAACGGAATGATGAAATGCAGTGAGTCTGTGTGAGAAATGTGTGCGTTAAGCGCGTACCCGAGACGCCGCGCGAGCTGAAGCCGTTGGTGAGACTGTACGGGCGCGCGCTCTGATGTTTCCTGTCACAAAATGCGACTTTTCCACTTTTCTCTACTGTTTACTTTAATATCAGGTAAGATGATTAATTCTTCATCTACACACTGATATCTACAACTAACCCTGTTCACTATAAACCCGTGTTTTATTAACACACACACACACACACACACACACACACACACCGAGTCATCAGTAAACACTCGATTAATCACCTCAGTTTATTCACTGATTCAGACTGAACATGTGGAGAAACAGGTCAAATGTTAAAGATACAAATAACCTGATGGGTTTTAGTGTAATCAGTCTTATTATTATATCAGGTTGAAGCCCAAGTACATGTCTGTCTGTAACTCTTAATTAAAAACTTTAGTTTGTTATAATGACATCATACTGTGCTGGTTTCCACTGGATTGGTGGCTAAATATTAGGAAATTGTATAAAATGTCCCGAGTTCACAGCAAAGTCATTTTATCTTCTTACAGTCAGTGTGAAGGAGAGGAGACGGAGAAGTTTATGTTTAAGTTGATCTTTCGTGGTCGGACAGATACACTCCCTGTTCAGTAACTTCAGCGCTGTTATTTCAGACAAAGTGAAAATATGAACTAATCCCAGTCAAAATATTCACTTTATCTTTTCTAATTAATATCTATTGGTGCAGGTGTTTGTTTACATTGAGACAGTAGCGCATTAGTAGATTATTATACAGTAGATTATTAAATCCAGCACAGAACTGTTCATAACATCACTTTTACTCCACATTTAGATTCACTGATGGTGCAGATAAAATTTTAAGTTTGAATAAATTCTGTCCAGGTGGCGCGGTGGTGTAGTGGTTAGCACTGTCGCCTTGCACCTCCAGGGTCTGGGTTCGATTCCCCGGCCAGGCTCGATTCCCGTCTCTGTGTGCATGGAGTTTGCATGTTCTCCCCGTGCTTGGTGGGTTTCCTCCGGGTACTCCGGTTTCCTCCCACAGTCCAAAGATATGCAGGTTAGGCTAATTGGCGTTCCTAAATTGCCCGTAGTGTGTGATTGGGTGTCTGAGTGTGTGTGTGTGTGTGTGTGTATGTGTGTGTGCCCTGCGATGGATTGGCACCCTGTCCAGGGTGTACCCCGCCTAGTGCCCGAAGTCTCCTGGGATAGGCTCCAGGTCCCCCGCGACCCTGAACACAGGATTAAGCGGTATAGAAAATGAATGAATGAATGAATAAATTCTGTCGAGCGGTTGATTTAAGACGTGCATTACTGACGTGATTTAAGACCCACAGTTTGATGTGTGTGCAGTACGCTGTCAAAACGTGCGGTTCATAATCTGGCACAAAACTGATCGTAACTGCACTTCTACTCAACATTTTAATTTAACTTTTGCTGCAGGTTAAACTTCAAGCAAACGTTCTGTAAAACTTTCTGCAAAAAATACTGAAAGTTTCTTTAAAAGTTTCTCCGTTCAGATAGATTTGGGTGATGCTGTGACAATCACTTTTGTTAGTTAATTTATATCTGAACAACATAAAATATTAAATTTCCTCATTACTGATACATCACAGGACTCTTCTTCATTCATTCATTCATTCATTTTCTGTACCGCTCTGGACAGGGTGCCAATCTATCGCAGGGCACACACACACATACACACATACACACTACGGTCAATTTAGGAACACCAATTAGCCTAACCTACATGTCTTTGGACTGTGGGAGGAAACCGGAGTACCCGGAGGAAACCCACCAAGCACGGGGAGAACATGCAAACTCCATGCACACAGAGACGGGAATCGAGCCTGGCCGGGAATCGAACCCAGACCCTGGCGGTGCAAGGCGACAGTGCTAACCACTACACCACCGTGCCAGGACACTTCTTAACTTGTTTAATTCTCTTACAGTTTATTTATTTATTCATAAACAATTCATCATCATAGTTTTTGTTGTTGTTAATATTGCCTAGTATTTACTTCATAGCAGCTAATAATGCAAAAAGCTGCAAAGTTTAACATTCTACTTTTGTTTTGTAAATCACCGGCACTGGAGGCTCCTTCCAAACTTCACAAGTTTTTCTTTATCAGTTGAGTTTGTAGCTTCATTTTACACATGACAGAGATGTTTCTATGGAAACGGTCATTTATTAGAATGAGTGAGGAAATTGTTCTAAATAAAATACTAGCTAGGCTTTTTGCAAAATATAGAAACATTTAACATTTGAGACATTAAAGGTTACTGACTCGTGAAAACAAATTTTAAATTTGCTTTAGATGTTAAAGTTTCAGCTCCAACAGGAAAGTTTTAATTAGTTAATCTAAAGCTCAGCACCTTAACGTTAAATAACGATAAATATTAAAGCGTTAGTTAGCGTTTATTTCCATATTAGCTGACATGAAACCTTTTCACAGGAAGTGTAGTTATAATGAAAAAGAAAGAAATAAAGTGATGTCTGATAGAGTAATGTATTGTTTTAATAAAAAAAGTGGTGATTTAAATATTTGTTTAAATACTATGCGATAAACAAAAAACATTAAGTTGCTAAGAGCTGCATGTCTCCGTCAGAGCTACAGCGTCATAATTAAAGATATAAATTGATAAATAGATTTTTTTCGGGTCACACGCGAGGGTTCTGTTTTGTACTCCACATGAGCAAACCTGCTGCGTACCGATCAGAACCAAGTGGTTTGAACATGAATGGTTTAAGTAATTGTATCACTTGGATTAAAATTGTAGGTCTAGACAGGGGTACATACACTAAAGTAAAAATAAACTAGTTAAATCTTAAATGATCAGAATTTGCAGAAGAAAAATTGTTTCCATTAAAGTGGGAAATTCTGTTTTAGAGGAAACTGTCTCCTGCCTTCACTCTTGAAAGTATTTCCTGGAAATGTTGATCAGTTCCTTCAGGGATGAAATTCTTTGCCCTTGAAATGTTAAAAAAAAAAAAATTGTGTGTGTGTGTTGTTATTGTTTCCCAGGGTTTAACTCCTCAGAGGAGGATCCTGATTCATCTCGAGCTCCATACACAGGCACCGACCGCGACCTCGGTTCTGTCTCTCAGGGCGGTTCCCCCGGCGCGACCCGCCTCTCGGACACTTTTGTGCTCGGGAGTGAGAGTGTACCTCAGGGTGGAGCGCACTCCGGCTCGGGCGATAAGACCAGACTACGTGTTGTTCCACAGGAAATCGGACACAATGGACAGGAAAAAGCTGTAAGTGTGATCTTTGACCCGGTTCACACCGCCGCTACACACTCGCTCACTGACCCCGGGCTCTCGTTTACAGAAAAAGAGCACGGTACAACACCAGAGCGAGGACGTTCTCCACACACGCCGAGTGCGGCGATAAGCGTGAACACACTCCTGCATACTACAGAAGTTCACTCGGGTAATACACACGAGGACTTGAGTCACACAGAGGAACCCAGAAGTAGTGACCTCACTGTGATGTCATCAGCACCTACAGCCAGTCCACCTTATTTAACTACGCTTAGAAGCAGCGCTTCAGTCACAGAATCCCAGACTTCGCCCGGATTTCATGACATCAGTGGAGTGTCAGTGATGTCATCGTCATATGCAGCCAATGAGGAGATGAGAACGACGCATAATTCAAGGACTAATCGCTTCTCTAATCACACAAACCCAGATTTGTCCATTACTGATCAGTCCGATGCTCTCGGTGTCTCTGTGTCGGATCTCACGGCCTCCGAGTTCGGCGACGTGACGTCTGTACGCGAGGGCGCACCGAGCACGTCGCCGCTCACCGCGGAAACTCAGCCGATCCGAACGCATCGCCTTCCCAGATCGACTCTTACTGACGGAAACGTTTCTGATCATACGCACTCGTCGCTTTTTGATGATCCACCGAGCACGGCGACGGAGTCTCCTACAGCCTCGGGGTCGCATCCTCACATCGATACGTCTGTGCTCACGGATAGGCGCGTGGACGCTCCAGAAAACGTAACGACCACGGACAGGACGAGGACGGAGGATTCCTCATACACTCTGTCTTACTCCGGAGACACGACATCACCCGACTCGACTACTGGAACACACGCTTCACACACCGAACACACCACTCCTGTGCGCAGGAGTGACGTCGACACGCAGCACACGCAGTCTTCTGGAATTCTTCCTACACGATCGTATTCGAGTTCTGTAACGTGGACGAGACGGGGCTTCACCTGGACGCCGACCTCATACCCAGACGAGGGAGCGAGCTCAGACACGCCTCACACCATCACGAGACGTGGAAATGATCCCACAGCGACCATCCACGGAGATCACGCTCCATATGACACCACGGAAACACAACCCAGCACTGAGGTCTCCACGCAGATCCAGAACGAGAACGCCGTCACTGTAACGAGTTCTCCGTCTCATCACGCTGATCCCGGAACAACGACGGTCACGCAACACCCTGCATCAACGTCCAGGGAGCATTCTGAGACGTCTCCGAGTCCAAACGCCGCGGTCACGCCACCGTCACGGCTCACATCTCCGTATGCCGCTATTAACACCAGCACCATTCACACCAGTCAGACCAGTCACCCTGTAACCACCACACACACGCCAGGCCATCTCACTACACGCAGGGACACGCCCATCGCCCCGGGGCCTGACACCATGACGCAGCAAGCACACACACATGCCCACCCTCATCCTGGGACACACACACCCGTGATCGCCCCGACGGCTTCACACACCTCAGGAACTCACAAAGACTGGTCACAGAAGGGGCGGGTCTTCATCACGGAGGACCAACCGGCCATCATCGGCGGTACGTGTTCACACAGACACGGGTCCGACCACAGCACTCACGATAAGAGTTCAGGAGTAACACAGTTCAGGCTGTGCAGCTGTAGGAAAACAATCAGCGTTACTGTTAATTACTTTGTAATCAGAGGTTGTTTTATTCCTCTTAGATTTATTCTTCATCTCCACATTTCTTAAAAACAATATTTTTTATCACATGATGATTTAAAAATGTCAGATTTAATGTTCTAGACGACGATTAGATGAAATGGATTGTCTTGTGTTTTAGCGGAGACGTTCCAGGTGCTGTTGCAGGTGGTACTGGAGGAGAACCTGCCCCCGAACGCAAGGCTGAAGGAGGTACTGGTGGAGGTACTGGTGGAGTTCTGCTCCGATCCTGTAGTACACTGAGTACTTTTAACAGAAAAGGGGTGTGGCGATTACTCCTACGCTTTGTACCCCTGGGATTAGCTCCTACGCTAAGAGAGACTCTGAGAACACATTTTTACTCTTAACTTAAAAAACAAAAATCCTAAATACAATTCTATAAATATTCCGTACATAATTCAGATTATCTAATAAAAATAAAAAGATTTAAGCAGCCGGGTTTAGAAACGTCTTGTGTTACAGAGATTATATTAATGATGTTGAAATGACAAAAGATACAGACAGACTAAAAGTAATTTTCCTCCTATTCAGGATAATCTTTTGTGTTTTTTCATGTGTGAAAACGTTGACATTAATGTGTATTATTAATCTTGCGTACTCAGGTGGAGAGTTATTTACAGAACGCCGCAGGATACCAGAGACAGGACGTGACCTGGCACAGGTACGGAGCTCACGGCACACTGTCCGGGTTCAACTCTCAAAGTTTCCTTTTTACTGCTTAAAATACAACTTTTACTCATCAGAATTTGAATTCAGAGAAATCTGTCATTTCATTTTATTTAGTAATTGGAATTAAATTACTTTTAAGAGTAAGAGCTAATCAACATTCAGTCATTTTTCTCTTATAGGAAAACGGTTCAGTTTTATTTTATTTGTACTGTTGTTGTTTTTAATCAGTAAACATGGTGACAAATCATCTTTACAGAAATAAAATTTTTTTTAAAATAATTTTTTTAATTACATTTAAATTATGAAAGTGGAACGATTTTGCAAGGAAACTTGCAAAATTGTACAAAAGTCTTTATCAATTAATGCCCAATGAGCAACGGTGCAGTTTCACATAGTTACAATTAATCTTAATTAATCTTTTTAATGAATTATTTTTATTATATAAAATAAGTTATATTTTAGAGATCTGAAATGATGTGAAACATCTTGTATGAATCACTTTTTACATTGTGAAAGGTGAATTATAGATCTGATATATATAAAAATATAATAATTAATTTGACATCTTATAGAACCCAAGATTTATAAACATTATTTATTTATACTGATATAAAATTATTTTAGTGATTTGTAAAGGTACGAAATAAACAGGATGCAAATATAAAGATTAGACGTTTATCTTAATGTCCATGACTTGCAGCGCTGCACAGAACCTGGAAGTGTGGTACTAAAGTGTGGTACTAAAGTGTGGTACTAAAGTGTGGTACTAAAGTGTGGTACTAAAGTGTGGTACTAAAGTGTGGTACTAAAGTGTGGTACTAAAGTGTGGTACTAAAGATGAAATGTTTTGCAAATTTAGAAGTTCCTGATTTTTCACGCTGATTTTTCACGCTGATGTCCTGTGTGTCCTCGACTCTTTACGTCTCTTCTTTGCAGAATCTGTTCCTCTTTGTTGACGTCTCTTGAAAAACTCTTTTTGTAAAAATTTGCATTTGTTTAACTAGGGATTATTCTTTAAAGGATAATAAAAGCTTTAATACATTAATACTTTAATTATGTATATTTCTAATATAATCTCTGACTAGTAAAAATGAAAGTGTGATTATAAAGGGCAGTGCTGTGATCTAACGCGTGTCTCACAAACGTCGAGATCGTCCAGGTTTGTCGTCTCTAATCTCCGACTCTCGTATCCTCTACATAACTCCTCATCCGTATGTTAATTAGCACCACATTTATTAATAATCTGGAATAAAGAAAGTGAACATTCTATATTTATATCAGATTTACGCTCTAACTCCATCAAAAATCCATCGTGAACTCAGCGTTTGTTTTCATGTCGACACTCAGCGGTGCGGTCCTGCAGTCTGTCGTCACGTTCAGGACGGCGGGGGCGGTCTCCTGGCTCGGGAGGGCGGAGTCTCTTCTAAAAGAGGTGGGGCTGAGACCTCTTCCCAAACGGGGGGTTTATGTGAGCGGCATCCGGGTGAAAAACATCACAGTGGGAGGTCAGAATAACACACACACACACACACACACACACACACACATTATCACAAGTCCAGAGACATGTACTGTACAGTCCAGCACACACTCCAGATGTTCCTGACCCAAAACTCACCCTTTATTAACTCTATGATGCTGATTTATATTTAAGTATCAATTCTGTGGTCCAGTTTGTCTTATTCTGTGTGTGTGTGTGTGTGTGTGTGTGTGTGTGTGTGTGTGTGTGTGTGTTTCAGGTCTACACAGCGATGTGTGTTCTTGGTTGTTTTCATGTCCGTCCAGCTTCTTCTGCATCTCTTCTGAGGGGAACGTGAGCTGCAGGTCCATGTGCCACTCTGAGTACTGCAAGAACCACGGCATCTGTGTCCATCGGACCGGACAGAACCCGCTCTGCCAGTGAGTACTGTTCAAAAATGATGAAAAACGGAGTTGCTTATGACATCCTGAACCACCAGGGGGTCCCGTAAAGGTGCAGGGTTTAACAGAGGAAAAAATGTCTCGATAGGTTTTGTTCTAACTAGGGTTGTTCCGATTCCGATACTGGAAATGCTGCCGATACCACAAAAAAAATCTGGCATCGGAATCGGCGAGTATTTGAGTCCACGTACCGATCCGATACCATTTTCCTAAACATAACCTATTTATGCCCGCTAGCTTTGCTAGCTTAGCTTACTTACAGAGTGTCACGGCGGCGTGATATCGCTCCTCGCTCACTAGTTAGGCGGCCTCCCCCCCCCCCTTTAGGTATGTGAAGGAGCAGAGCCGCAGAATCAGGCAACGGCCCATGAGCTATCGCCGCTAATGATCCCGGCGCTATAAAACACAGCGGGGAGTGTAGCTCGGGGTCTGACTGTTGGGAAGCTGGACTTTGCGACGCGGTGGATTTTATGAGAGACAGTGGCACAAGAGCGGGGCGATGTGATGCGCCCCAGAGACTTTAAAAAGGGGGGCGCCTTTGATCTCCGCGAGAGGAGCGCGTGAACGAGCTGCACGAGCTCCCGCGGCACCTTCACTTCCGCGTAGTGAGAAGCCTTTAACCGCAGAGAGCCTTTAACCCTTTCCTTTTTCCTGTAAGACCTCGCCTCGTGTCCGTGTCTCATGGTGTCGCCCGTGCACTTAGGGCCGAACCCGTTACACAGGGCTAGTAGTATTTTACTTAAAAAAAGAAATTATATATATATACACATATACACACACACTGTACAGATACACACCCAGGTATCGGATCAGTACTCGGTATCGGCCGATACCCTGAGCCCAAGTATCGGAATCGGTATCGGGAGGGGAAAAATGGTATCGGAACATCTCTAGTTCTAAGCCTAATTTTTATCTGATCTTAACAAAAATATGCATTTTCTATACTTACGGCGCCCCCTTGTGGTACAGGGGCTGTAACTGACTGACGTTACTGCACCTCACTCTGTCACTCGGTCATATCACACGTTAACAAGGTGTGTGTGTGTGTGTACTATAGGTGTCCTGTGGGTGAGGATTTCTGGTTCATGGGGCAGCGCTGTGACCTCCGTATGACCCGACAGAGACTGGCCGGGGTGTGTTTCGGTGTTTTGGTCTCTATAGCGGCGCTGATGGCCCTCCTGGCTTACCTAGCCGTGCTGCGCTTTAAGAGAATGCTTATTCAGGCCAAGGCAGAGCAGACACAGAGCAGGTAACACACACACACACACACACACACACACATGAGGTGTTATTCTGGTCGTGCTGTTGTTATTGGAAAGTGTGAGCAGGAAATCGTTGGCCCGTCATAACACACCAGCAGGGATGAGTGGGAGTGTCATAAATACACAGGGCTTAAAAAGTATGTGTGTGTGTGTGTGTGTGTGTGTGTGTGTGTGTGTGTGTGTGTGTGTGTGTAAGTTACCGCAGGTTTAACCACTTTGATGAGCTCTCAGCTCGGTTCTGGAGGCGGTCCTGGCCCGGATCGGCGGACTCGCTGGATAACACCGCCTTCAGCCATTCTGACGAGTTACTGCACATGAGGGCGCTGGACCGCCCCTGCTGTTACCATGACGACACACTCTCCATCGCCTCCACCTACCCGGATAGTGTTACACACCTCAACACGGTGTATCCTCACGGGTGGGAGTTTATCATTTATACACTACACCATTACAGGACTTTACAGTGGAGCTTTTTTTAGATTTATATACTTGAACAGGTCACATTATTACATAGGGTTGCCAGATAGCTGCATTTCCATCTCAGCTACATCTCAAAACCGCGTCCCATAAAATATTTGGATGCACTTTTCTTTTCTTCCTCAGCCTTCCTGAGAAATGTGTGACTGTGGTGTTCCTGGCCAACAAAATTTCAGCACCATAGACTGGAAGGTCAGAGGTTCAAGCCCCAGAATCGACAGAAAGTTGCCCCTGTTGAGTGTATCTGCTCTGGTGGGAGGGGGGTCGCTGCATCCCTGCCGACCTCGGACCCCAGCAAATAATTTCACTGTGCTGCTGAAAGGGTCACATGACACAATTGAATCTTAATCTTAATTCGGGGTAAAACTACCACCCTGGCAACCCTGGAATTAACTGCCCTGTCTGCTGCTGCTCCTCCTCCTGCACGGAAAGTGTTAATTCAGTGAGCATGGGGCAGCGTGATTCCTGCCTCAGTGGGCCGTTATGTATTACAGCTTGTTTGTTGCAGTTCACCTGTTAGACCACTAGGTGTAATAATAATTCTACTTAATGATTAAATGAGGCAAGGTCCGTCTGTAGGAAAATAATAATAATTGTGAATAAGCAGCTGTATGATTGTGTATGTGTGTGTGTGTGTGTGTGTGTGTGTGTTGCGTTAGCTCTCAGTATCACTGGGACATGAGCACGTGCAGCCTAGCGGACGGCGTGGTCGACTCGGGGAAGGCCAGCGACCTGTCTGTGTGCAGCTGGCCCATCGAACCCATCCAGTGGACACCTTTCCCTTTATTACAGCAGCTCAGAAACACAAACACGGTAAAACTCACACACACACACACACACACACACACACACACACACACACACACACACACACAGGCATGGTTATTTGTTATGTGGTGTGATGAGGTGTTGTCCTGCTCGTCTCAGGTGAAACCCGCTCGTCCGCGCTCGTACTGTGAGGGCATGGAGCTGGTGGGGCTGGAGAAGAGCCGCACGGCGTAGAGACGGAGCAGCCCAGGTCACGACACACACTCGGCACTCAGGACATGGGGGGGGGGTGGTGTACTTGAACATTGTGTGTAACGCAGCACGGCTTGTGTACTGTGGGGGGCGCTCTTTCTTTATGAAAGATTACTGTGGTGTTTATTGACTGTTTATTATTGTTTGAATTAAACATTACTCCTTATAAACGTGTGTGTAGACGTGTTTGTGTAGACATGAGTGTTTAAATGTGTATAGACATGTATATACTTTGTATGTGTGTGTAGACATTTTAATGTGTAGGTGTGTGTGTGTGTGTCTGTAGGCATATAAATGTGTAGATATTTTATTCTGTGTGTGTATGTGTGAGAGAGTACGTGTGTGAAAGAGAGTTTAAACTAAATAAACATCCCTGAACACTGCACTAAACACACACACACACACACACACACAGGACCCAGATCAGTTGACTCCAGACTGCAGCAGTACATGAGTGAGTGATTACTGAGTTATTTACATTCAGTCTGTTCGGTTAGTCATTTATTAACATATTAATTTAATATTTACTTCAAACAATTAAATACAAAAATTAACTAGAAACAGTAAAGTTATTTTAGGTGCGTGAGAGGAAGATGCACCTTTTACTTCTTTCTTTCACTACAAGGTTTCTGCTGATCCTTTTATTATTTTTATTTAAAATATATATTTAAGCTCTTTCTTTCTGTAAAATGTTTTTTCTTTTCTGTCCGTCTTCATAACCTTTTCCTTCCCTCTTTAGCTTTTTATTTTTTCTTGATTTTACACATTCTCTTTGCTTTCTTTAAAACATTTTTTTCTTTAATTCCTAGTAAACTATGCGAAAACAAACTGACTCCCCCATAGATTTCAGAATTTCTAGTGTAATTTGGAATGTTTTTCAACTCTGTCAGACGTCAACACCGTCAGGAAGTTCATGTGATGGTGATGACTTACTGTGTGACAGAGTTGATGTATACATCCAAAGGTTTTATTTCACTACTTAAAGTAATTTTTTCTATTTTTTCGCTAGCAAAACATTAGTTTTTAATTTCCTGTTAATATTAAATTACTGTTTTGTATCTTTAAAACCTTTGCTATCTATCAAAGATCTCTTGTCTTATATCTTACTAGAGGATTACCCGCGACTTTTCCCCTGTACATGAGGGTAACTGCGGCTCCGCCCGCCTGCAGATTTTGACGCCTGTGTGCTACACTTGGTGTGTGTGTGGTCACGTCAGTGCTGCTCCTCACACTGCTCCAGTGTTTACTTACATCAGTCTGTTGTATGTGCTGTAGAGATTCTGATCCGGGTTCTCAGTGGCCCGGTGCTCGGCCTGACGTACCCGTTGAGCTGCAGATGACGCTGCTTATTGTTACACTCAGTGAGGAAAGTCTGTGACACGACCACAAAAGCTGACAATCACATGAGACTACCTGTGCAAACACCACCACCGCCTGCTGCCCAAACAAACAAACAAACAGAAGTTCTCATTTATACAGTATATAGATGATGATGATGAGTCCACCGCTGTACCCCCAGGGGTTCATAAAGAGTTTTACAGTTAATAACCTACTGTAGTTCTTGTAGTTTCAGAAATCTCTACCCTTCTGAGAAAGAAAGCTGCATCAGTTATTGTTAAATACCGAATTCAGTGGAAGATCCCCAGCCGGTGCCCAAACCCCAGCCACTGGACGCAGTGTCGGTCCCAAGCGCGGATACAATGGCAGGGTTGCATCAGGAAAAGCATCCGGTGTAAAACCTGTAGTGCGGCCTGGATAGTCCGCTGTGGCGACCCCTTGCCTGGAGCAGCCGAAAGACCGACAACAACATAGATGTCAACACTGTCAGGTGTTTATGTATTTATTTTTTGTCAATTGTTCCCACAATAGTGTATTTCTTTGTAAATATTACGTTTATCGTTGAGGAAGATTTTATTAATAGGATTACTACTTTACTGTTTTTAGGTAAAAATCAAGGATGGATTTTTTTATAACTTGGAGGAAGCCAGTTTTATATCCTAATTAAACACTGGTAAAGGATGCTGCACTGAATTTTACAATAATTATATGAACGTTATAAAAAAAATATACTTGATTTTCAAGAAATATTTTAATGTCTGACAGTATTCACATGAATCCTGTAATTTCTGTCATTTATACAAAAATTGGGGAATTGTTCCAAAACAGGGTTTTTAAAAAAATCTACATTATTTATAAAGACTTAATATATATTGTTGAACAGTGAGGTGTGAGTTTTCAAACCCTGTGTTTTACAAACCCTGTCCCAGGTCTCAAGAATGTTCAAGCCATTTTCTTTCTTTTTTCTTTCCTTTGTTTAAAATGTTAATAATTCCTTTCTTGCTCTTTCATTACATTTTTTTTTTACATTTTTTTCTTTAAACTGTTTTACATTTAATGTATTTTATTTGGTTGATTTAAAACTTTATTTTTTTCTAGTGTCTTTTCTTTATTTTTCATTCCTCTTAAACATTTTTCTTTCTTTAATACATTTTGTTTTATTTTTTTACTTTAATTCCCTTTATTATAGTTTTCTTTTTTTTATCTTTTGATTCTCTTTCTGTAAAACTTTCTTATTCCCCTTTCCTATTTAAACACTTTTTCTTTCTTTCTTTTCTTTTGTGTGGTATACAGGTCCTTCTCAAAAATTTTGCATATTGTGAGTTCATTATTTTCTGTAATGTACTGATAAACATTAGACTTTCATATATTTTAGATTCATTACACACAAACTGAAGTAGTTCAAGCCTTTTATTGTTTTAATATTGATGATTGTGGCATACAGCTCATGAAAACCCAAAAATCTAAAAAAATTTGCATATTTCATCCAACCAATAAAAGAAAAGTGTTTTTAATACAAATAAAGTCAACCTTCAAATAATTATGTTCAGTTCTGCACTCAATACTTGGTCGGGAATCCTTTTGCAGATTCTTGTGTCTTGTGTCTCTCAACTTTCTCTTCACAATATCCCACAGATTCTCTATGGGGTTCAGGTCAGGAGAGTTGGCAGGCCAATTGAGCACAGTAATACCATGGTCAGTAAACCATTTAGCAGTGGTTTTGGCACTGTGAGCAGGTGCCAGGTCGTGCTGAAAAATGAAATCTTCATCTCCATAAAGCTTTTCAGCAGATGGAAGCATGAAGTGCTCCAAAATCTCCTGATAGCTAGCTGCATTGACCCTGCCCTTGATAAAACACAGTGGACCAACACCAGCAGCTGACATGGCACCCCAGACCATCACTGACTGTGGGTACTTGACACTGGACTTCAGGCATTTTGGCATTTCCCTCTCCCCAGTCTTCCTCCAGACTCTGGCACCTTGATTTCCGAATGACATGCAAAATTTGCAACCTGTAGCCCATTTCCTGCACACGCCTGTACACGGTGGCTCTGGATGTTTCTACTCCAGACTCAGTCCACTGCTTCCGCAGGTCCCCCAAGGTCTGGAATCGGTCCTTCTCCACAATCTTCCTCAGGGCCCGGTCACCTCTTCTCGTTGTGCAGCGTTTTCTGCCACACTTTTTCCTTCCCACAGACTTCCCACTGAGGTGCCTTGATACAGCACTCTGGGAACAGCCTATTCGTTCAGAAATGTCTTTCTGTGTCTTACCCTCTTGCTTGAGGGTGTCAATGATGGCCTTCTGGACAGCAGTCAGGTCGGCAGTCTTACCCATGATTGCGGTTTTGAGTAATGAACCAGGCTGGGAGTTTTTAAAAGCCTCAGGAATCTTTTGCAGGTGTTTAGAGTTAATTAGTTGATTCAGATGATTAGGTTAATAGCTCATTTAGAGAACTTTTTCATGATATGCTAATTTTTTGAGATAGGGATTTTGGGTTTTCATGAGCTGTATGCCACAATCATCAATATTAAAACAATAAAAGGCTTGAACTACTTCAGTTGTGTGTAATGAATCTAAAATATATGAAAGTCTAATGTTTATCAGTACATTACAGAAAATAATGAACTTTAGCACAATATGCAATTTTTTTGAGAAGGACCTGTATTTTGTTCCCTCTGTCCCCAGACTGGATCACATGACAGCAGCCTGATAATCCTGTAGTGAGTATTAACTGCACTGGGAGCCCAGGTGTGATGGTCTTTATACTGATTTATGTCTTTACCTCTGCAGGAGACAGAGACACACTATAGTGTAATTATGTCTGTAAACATCACTGTATTTTATTACAAGTTTTGTACATGACTGAGTCCCAGTGTTCAGACAGGGGCTGTGAATCCGCGGTTTAATAATAATAATAATAATAATAATAATAACATGTTCATTAAATACATTAAAATAAATGAACTTCTATTTACAGTGAAACGCAGTGAGTGTGATGACGTCACACCGGTGTGGTTCTCCGCGTGGCGGCGCTGTTGCCGCTCAGAGACGGGAGCGCGCAGGGGTTCCGCTCGTGACGCAGCTCGCGGCTGTGCGCGTGGAAGGCGAGTCCGTTCTCCGCTTTGACGTAGTGCGCGAGCGCGGGGGGCGTGGCCGGCGCGTAACGGAGAGAGCGGAGCGCGACCTCGCCGTCGCCGGTGCTCGCGCGCCCCGGAGCGGCCGGGGAGCGCGGGAGAGCCGGCACGTGCGCGTGGCCGCGGTAGCGCGAGCGAAAGCTGGAGGAGCGGCGGCACTGCAGGGCCGCGTGCGCGCTGGTCCGGGGCGCGCGTCGGATGCTGCGCGTGCGGTGCGAGTCGATGAACAGGTGCACCGTGAGCGCGCCGACCGTCTCCGCCATGATGAAGGACAGCGCGCCGCAGTAGAAGCTCCAGCCGTACCAGTGACTCCGCTTAGACTCGCTGTGGTTCGGGTCCCCGGAGTTCGCAGAGATGAACACGATGATCCCGATGATGTTACTGAGACCTGAGACACACACATTACACATCACATTACACACACACATTACACACACACACACATTACACATCACATTACACACACACATTACACACACACACACACACACACACACACATCACATTACACACACACACACACACACACACACACACACACACACACACACATCACATTACACACACACACACACATTACACACACACACACATTACACATCACATTACACACACACACACACACACACACACACACACACACACACACACACACATCACATTACACACACACACACACACACATCACATTACACATCACATTACACACACACATTACACACACACACACATTACACATCACATTACACACACATCACATTACACATCACATTACACACACACACACATTACACACACACACACATTACACACACACACACATTACACATCACATTACACACACACACACACACACACATACGGGTTTATATGGTTTAGACGGACAATTTCGCGAAACCAGCCCGAAGGTGGTTTAGATGGACTACCCTTTCCCGAGGTCCTAGAGCTATGGGAGTAAGCTTAAAATACTCTAAAAATTCTGAAAAAAAATTGGGTCACTTCAGAGTTCAGATACACACAACAGAACTTCATACACATGACCCTGCTCCAATTGTGGTTTAAGCAGACATTTCACTTTTTGACAAATGTGTGGTATAGGAGGACAGGAAAAAGCATTGTCCAGACAATGACGTCATTTTTTAAATTAACATAAATTAACATATTAACATAAATACACATACCTGACAACACAGCATTAACAGGACAGGTCTTTTTATTTTGAACAATGTTTACTCAGGATTAAGTGTATTGCACAAAAAAATAAAAAAAATCCCACATTTGCCTGTGGATTTACTGCATTTTAGCATTTCCTTTGTTTTACACACTAGTCATGTTTGCTTGCCATTTAAAAGTCGCAGCAGTGTACTGTCACATAACACAAGAACATTAGCTTCAACAGAAGAACTTACATTAGTCTTTTTGCTAAAATATCTGTTAACTACGATGGAGTATTAGGGCCACACATGAAGAAAAACATTTTTTTTGCCATGACGACATTAAATGGCAATACAAGTAATTTTTTTTATGGTCATAGTCAACTGTCTTGAGTCGTGATTGAGGAACTGTGCTTCATTCTTTGGCTTCTGCTTCGATGCACCTTTGGTACAAGTACCCAAATGTGATGTTTTATCAGCATTGGGAATTACATGGTCTTCAGGCGGTGGTGGAACCTTGGATGTGCCAAGCCAAACTTGGACGTCTGCATCTGATCCATAAGACGTTCTTTCATCAGGCATCGACTTACTAGACATAAAGGGTATGCTAGAATTGTGACTGAATCTGGGAAGTAATCATCAGACAGGCTGTCAACATCTGATATTTGACCTAGTTCTGAATGTAGTACACTGTCCTGACCCGATACCAGTTCGTCCCCAGAATATTTAGAAGACTGTCATTCCTGAAAAAAAGAGAAAACAAATTAAATAATTGGATAGTGCAGGAGATGTTAGATATTCAAGAAACCTTAAGTAGGTACTCACCTGTGAATAGCGGTGGTAGTCGCCAGACCCCCAAACAAGCTGTAACACATTTTAAATATTTAAATTTTATGGGTCAATTAAAACGTTTGTGTCATAGCAATGATTTACAACACAGAACAACACGAATTCAAAGATGGATTCAGGGAAACCTTTAGCAGAATACCCTCAAAGATCCTGTCTGCACCCAGTGAGGCAAAACTGAAGTAAGCAGCGCACGTATTCTGCTTTATATGACTTGCACACTACAATCAAGTTCCCACAGCCAAAGTAATAGTGTACAACACCTACTTTATCATAAGACTCTAAAATATTTTTGGTTTAATAAAAGAGGACAAGTTTTTCGTTATGGTTTCTTTGTAAAGCAGTTGTACTGTACATACAGTATCTCACAAAAGTGAGTACACCCCTTAGTCGAGCAGCTAAGTGGATTTTTTTTTAACAATTATGCATTTTGTGATGAAAGCATAACATTTGGTATACTTACAGTATAGATAAAGGCAGTCCAAAAAAAAATAAATGGATATCTGGCCACTTTATTACTATTGAACTTTCAATACGGTGGCCCTAGAAGCTTTTTCAAAATGGCCACCTAGTTTTTCAAAATGGCCACCTCTGACAACAGAGCAAGTTTCCTATTAGCATGTAATATAATATATTAGTAATATAGTGAATAAAATGCATCTCCCATACATAGCTTTTAGAAATTGTCACATGGATAGTACATGAAGTCATTTAAAATCCAAGATGGTGGCCAAGATTAGCATGAAAATTTTACAAATTGGTCTGATATGGATGATGTCCACATCAAAAGCATACATTTCTTATGAAAAAGATCTAAATCTGGACTTGAAAATAGTCCTGATGTTTCCATTTTTCCCCCTCACAATTCAAGATAACCATTTATCTTACTTCAAGATATCAGGTGCAAATCAGCTTCAGGTAGAAGACAGTACAGATAGATTTGACAGAAAATAAGTGGCGTAAATGCCAAAAGTGGTTAATTTCACATAGTCACTACCAAAGGTTCAGGTTAATTATCCTAAAACAAAGATCAAATTCAGGTTGTCCAAGAACTCCTAAAAACCAAAATGATGCCATCATCAATGCCAGCTGGAGGATGAACCCTCTTACCTGTATGGTCCTACTAAGACATACTTGGGTGGTTTACTGCTTAATTCACACAAACATTCAGACTACTAACTTTCAGTTTGAAAATCACTTTATGAGAGAGTCCTCACAAAACACGGTCCATATAAACCATCTCACATCCAAGCGAACATACACATACACTCAGATCTTATACAGACCTACACTTTGAAAATCACTTTGTGAGAGAGTCCTCACAAAACACGGTCCATATAAACCATCTCACATCCAGGTGAACATACACATACACTCAGATCTTATACTGACCTACACTTTGAAAATCACTTTGTGAAAGAGTCCTCACAAAACACGGTCCATATAAACCATCTCACATCCAGGTGAACATACACATACACTCAGATCTTATACTGACCTACACTTTGAAAATCACTTAGTGAGAGACTACTTAGAATACACTGTCTATATAAACCATATCATATCTAAGGGAGTACAGACACACACAATGCCTACATCACATCTTTTTGAAATTAACACTTTGCCACATGCATTGTAATGAAGGGCTACATTCATTTACCTTTTCCTTCTGGACTTGTCAAACTCTGGTTGCCTTCATCCATTTTAGTCTGGCTGCTCTTAGCCATCATCTGTAACAAATACATCATGGAGGAAATAAATGAATATGCGTCTGCTAAAAATGTACAAATTGAACAATCTTACTTCTCACAAAGAGCACAAGAAGAAAACTTTATTTTGAATGTCACTAGGTGATTATGTAAGGCAAACAGATCAAATACAAGTTGTCCAAATATTCTTAAAGACCACAGCAGTGCAATATCATATCAAGTCCCTTACCTGTATGGTCCTAACACATTTGGGTTATTTACTGCTTAATTCACAAACATTCAGACCTGGCCGTCACTTTGAAAAGCATTTCATGGAAGATTACTTACAAAACACTGCTCATATAAACCATATTGCATTCAGGTTAAAACATACACAGATTTTACACACTTCGAAATTCACTTAAATGAGAGGGTGCTTACAAAACACTGTCCATATAAACAATCAGATCTAAGTGACGCACACAAAGCCTGTGTCACATGTTGGTGGACTTTAAAACTTTGCCACCTGGTTGGTTTTAGCCACAAACTGTAGTAGATGCAGCATGGACAAACAAGATACATTAATAACCACTGGGAAAGAACCATTAAAGAGAATATTTGAGGTTTAAATAAATAGAACAATCCTACTTCAACAAAAACCTTGCTGTAAACCCCACTGGCTGATTTTGCAAGGTATAGAATGTAAGATATCAATGATAATCTCTCTTTGATTATTCAAATTCCATAGCTGGGGAAGGAGAATTTCATGATGACAGCCTAATCGAAAATTCGATACATTTGTGGTGGCATCAGTAACAAATAGTTAAACCTAGAGCTTGCTGTGAGGGTTACAGTGCTAACCACTGCTCCACCATGCTGCCCCCATTCACTATATGTAATTAAACACTTCAGTTTTGCTATGTCCCCAATGCACCTATGGGGGAGCGAAATCCAGTGTTTTCTTGTGCAAGTCCCAAGTTTGGATAAATGAAGAGGGTTGTGTCAGGAAGGGCATCCTACGTAAAACATTTGCCAAGTCAATGAAGCAAATCACAAATATAATTCCCATGCCGGATCAGTCGTGGCCCGGGTTAACAACGACCGCCACTGGTGCTGTTGTCCAGGGTGCCGGTGGAAATTGGGCTACCGTTGGTCGAAGAAGGAAAGGAGGAAGTCGTGTTCGAAAGCAGAGAGAGAAGAGGAAAGGCAAGAGTTTAGGAGTGAAAGTAGGGACCTTGAATGTTGGGACCATAACAGGGAAGGGAAGAGAGTTGGTGGATATACTGTGTGTCCAGGAGACCAGGTGGAAAGGTAGCAAAGCTAGAAGCTTAGGATCAGGGTTCAAATTGTTTTACCATGGTGTGGATAGGAAAAGAAATGGAGTAGGAGTTATCCTGAAAGAGGAGATTGTAAGGAATGTTCTAGAGGTGAATAGAGTATCAGATACGGTGATGAGTCTGAAGCTGGAACTTGAAGGGATAATGTTCAATGTTGTTAGTGGTTATGCTCCACAGGTAGGATGTGTGTTAGAAGAGAAGGAGAAATTCTAGAGTGAGTTAGATGAAGTGATGCAGAGCATCTCCAGAGGTGAGAGTGTGATTGGTGCAGACTTCAATGGACATGTTGGGTAAGGGAACAGATGGGAATGTGATGGGCAGGCTTGGTCTTCAGGACAGGAATGTAGAAGGACAGATGGTGGTGGACTTTGCAAAGAGGATGGAAATGGCAGTAGTAAATACTTTCTTCCAGAAGAGGCAGGAACATAGGGTGACATATGAGAGCGGAGGCAGAAGCACTCAGGTGGACTACATCTTGTGTCGACGTTGTAATCTGAAAGAGATCAGTGACTGCAAAGTGTTGGTAGGGGAGAGTGTTGCCAGACAACACAGAATGGTAGTGTGTAAAATAACCCTGGTGGTGAGGAAGGTGAAGAGGACAAAGGCAGAGCAGAGGACAAAGTGGTGGAAGCTGAGAAAGGAAGAATGTTGTGTAGTCTTCAGGGAGGAGTTGAGACAGGCTATGGGTGGTCAGGAGGTGCTTTCAGTTGACTGGACAACTAAAGCCAATGTGATCAGGGAGACAGGTAGGAGGGTACTTGGTGTATCATCAGGTAAGGGAAAAGTGGACAAGGAGGCTTGGTGGTGGAACGAGGAAGTCCAGGAGTGTATACAGGGAAAGAGGCTAGCTAAGGAGAAGTGGAACACTGAGAGGACTGAAGAGAGTAAACAGGAGTACAGGGAGATGCAGCATAAGGTGAAGGAGGACTTGTATGCTAGGCTGGACAGTAAGGAGGGAGAGGTGGATCTGTACAGGTTGGGCTAGGCAGAGAGATAGAGATGTGAAGGATGTGCAGCAGGTTAGAGTGATTAAAGATAGAGATGGAAATGTACTGACAGATGCCAGGAGGGTGATGGGAAGATGGAAGGAGTACTTTGAGAAGTTGATGAATGAGGAAAAGGAAAGAGAACAAAGAGTAGAAGAGGTGACTGTTGTGGAGCAGGAAGTAGCAAATATTAGTAAAAGTGAGGTGAGTAGGGTGTTGAAGAGGATGAAGAGTGGAAAGGCTGTTGGTCCTGATGACATACCTGTGGAGGTATGGAAGTGCTTAGGAGAGGTGGCAGTAGAGTTTCTGACTAGTTTGTTTAACGAGATCTTGTACAGTGAGAGGACTCCAGAGGAATGGAGGAGAAGTGCATTGGTGCTGATTTTTAAAAACAAGGGGAGATGTGCAAAGCTGTTGCAATTACAAAAGTTATAAAGCTAAATGAGCCATACAATGAAGCTGTGGGAAAGAGTAGTGGAAGCTAGGTTAAGGGCAGAGGTGAGAATTTGTGAGCAGCAATATGGTTTTATGCCTAGACAGAGTACATCAGATGCAGTATTTGCTTTGAGGATGCTGGTGGAGAAGTACAGAGAAAGTAATAAAGAGTTGCATTGTGTCTTTGTAGATTTAGAGAAAGCGTACGACAGGGTGCCGAGAGAGGAGCTGTGGTGTTGTATGAGGAAGTCTGGAGTGGCGAAGAAGTATGTTAGAGTGGTGCAGGACATGTATGAGAGCTGTAAGTCAGTGGTGAGATGTGCTGTAGGTGTGACAGAAGAGTTCAAGGTGGAGGTGGGTCTGCATCAAGGATCGGCTCTAAGCCCCTTTTTGTTTGCTCTGGTGATGGACAGGATGACAGATGAGGTTAGACAGGAGTCTCCATGGACTATGATGTTTGCAGATGACATTGTGCTTTGTAGTGAGAGCAGGGAACAGGTGGAGGAAAATCTAGAGAGATGGAGGTACGCTCTGGAAAGTAGAGGAATGAAGGTTAGCCGCAGCAAGACGGAATACATGTGTGTGAATGAGAGGAACGGTGAAGCTACAGTGAGCAGAGGTAAAGAAGGTGCAGGATTTTAAGTACTTAGGGTCAACGGTCCAGAGCAACGGAGAGTGTGGAAAGGAGGTGAAGTGGCACGTACAGGCAGGTTGGAATGGGTGGAGAAAAGTTTCATGTATGTTGTGCGATAAAAGAGTATCAGCGAGAATGAAAGGAAAGGTGTACAGGACAGTGGTGAGACCAGCGATGCTCTACGGCTTAGAGACAGTGGCACTGAAGAAAAGACAGGAGGCAGAGCTAGAGGTAGCAGAGCTGAAGATGTTGAGATTCTCTTTGGGAGTGACAAGGATGGATAGGATCAAGAATCAGTTCATCAGAGGGACAACCCATGTGAGATGTTTTGGAGATAAAGTCAGAGAGGCCAGATTGAGGTGGTTTGGACATGTTCAGAGGAGAGATTGTGAATATATTGGTAGAAGGATGCTGAGGTTGGAACTGCCAGGCAGGAGGTCTAGAGGAAGACCAAAGAGGAGATTTATGGATGCAGTGAGAGAGGACATGAAGTTAGTTGGTGTGAGAGAAGAGGATGCAGACGATAGGGTTAGATGGAGGCAGATGATTCGCTGTGGCGACCCCTGAAAGGGAACAGCCGAAAGAAAAAGAAGTTTTGCCATGTACCTATGGTCGTGCAACAGTATTTTTCCATTTTACCTTAAAGCTTCTGAGAGGACCAGCTGATGTAGCTTCAGACCTTTTTTGCCACCGACTTGTAGAAGGCTCTGATGTAGACAACACACCATGCTGCTCCTCCTTCGACCTTTCTTCAGATTCCTTATGATTTTAAAAACAGACAATTGGCAACATATCCAGTTAATAATATTCCATGTGCTATGTATTTTAATAAATTAATGGCTAACATACATTAATGTGATAAAAAGCATGTTAAAACAAAAGCTACAATGACAATATACATTGTTCACTTAAATTAAAGTGTGCATGGTTAGACCATAACCCCTCTAAGGACAATCAGTTTCATAAAAGGTTTTTACCACTTTCGATCTCCATGGCCAGTCTGAGTTGCCATAATTATAGGTGACCTCTTCTCCTGGACTTATGTCTCGTGTTGCAAACAAACACAAGCGTGGCTTGCCTTGCAGGGTGAAGTATGTCATCTTGGCATTGGGGTTTATATGGTTGTCATTCATTAGTCTTCCAAATGACCCATCCTCTTTAGCCGCATCCACACTACCAAAGCAAAAGGAGCACTTCATAAAAATCATTTATACTTAATTTATATTATGCCAATTTAAATTTGCTTAACATTTTAATACTTTGTTATTCAAGTTCACAAAACTATATCTTTTAGTTAAATCACATCATCTGACACTATACTGTACATTTATACCTTCATTCCAGAGTCTAAGATCCTTCATTCAACAATATTTGTGTTGACTAAACCAAAAGCAATGTCACTTTAATGACAAAGTGAATTGTAATGACTACAGTGATATGACGGTACATTAGTCCATCTCTCATTGTTTATTGTTATTCATAAAAAACAACAATTACTAAAAGATCTCAGCCAGACCTAGACTTAAAAAAACATAAGCGCCTCTACTGTAACTCTACAGTGCAGTTGTTGATACTTTTGTTTTGTTGATGGATATTTTAATGTAAAATAAAACTACAGTGCTATTGACCACTTTAATTATTAGTACTTACAGTAGCCACAGGTGGACATAAACATACATAAACATACAAGATGAAACCCTGGACTGTCAGTTAGTGTATCTGTCCTCCTGTCTGTCAGCATGAAGCTCTGGCTGAGTTTAAATGTCCCCCCCTGAGCTCGAGCTCTCTCTCTCTCTCTCTCTCTCTCTCTCCACACTGACTAGCTACCTAAGGCCGGTTAGTGAGCGGGTCTGCACGGCTGTGAGAGCCTCCTCACCTTGCTGTGTGCATGACTGGGGCAGCAGGACCTGTCACTCATCACTCTATTAACAACACTACAGTCAGGCTGCAGCCGCGCTTCTGTTTATGGGGAACTTTAGCTTGTTTACATCAGCAATAAACACCGGGAGGCGGAGGGTCACGTGCTTATTATATAGATAATTAAGAGGCATTTTTGTTAGGTATGATAAAGCAGAGCACAACACGTTAACTCCAGCTGATATTTAGTGCATGAAGAGAGTGAATGTTTAATGATCTTCATCATACTGAGTCTCCTCCTCTTCCTCCTCCTCCTCCTCCTCCAGTGTAAACCGGGCCTGTAGCTACTGTAGCTCTCCTAACTGCATTAAACTACTCAGTTCTAATTAGCTGCATCGTGCTCGCACTAGTTACTAAGTCATGTAATACAAGCAGAAAAAAAAAAAAAAATCTGCACAAGTAAAACGCTGCTATATTAGTAAATGTGTCTGCTTACCTGTGTGTTTTGATGCTCCGTCCTCGCCACGCTGTTGCTCCAGAGTTAAACTGCGCATGTGCTCCAGACGGCATTTAACCGTTAAACTGCGCATGTGCGCCAGACGGCATTTAACCGTTAAACTGCGCATGTGCGCCAGACAGCATTTAACTGTTAAACTGCGCATGTGCAGACTGAGCTCTGAGCCGGTTAGAGCCCCCGCCCCGCTCCGAGCCCGTCAGAAGCCCCGCCCCGCTCCGAAGCCCCGCCCCGCTCGGCTCCGAAGCCCCGCCCCGCTCGGCTCCGAAGCCCCGCCCCGCGTCTCGCCCCTCAAAAACAGCCAATCAGAAGGATTCCCGGCAAAATGTATGTTCGAGTGTATGAAATTGCAATACTGGTCCGATATCTGGAGGGCGCTGCTCCGATACACTGGAATACACTCAGAAATCAGGTTACGGGTTAAAATGGACTTTCAAAGAAAATGCAAATTTATGCTATTTAGACACTGACAAATGCCAATACACTCTCGGAATTACGCGGACTTCGGCATAGTCCGGCTAATCCTATGAGGTCCGGATAGCCCAGGTAAGGAGTCAGGTGTAATGTCCGGGTATACCATAAAAACCAACACACACACACACACACACACACACACACACACATCACATTACACACACACACACATCACATTACACACACACACACACACACATCACATTACACACACACACACACACACACACACACACACACACACACACACACACACATCACATTACACACACACACACACATCACATTACACACACACACACACACACACACACACACATCACATTACACATCACATTACACACACACATCACATTACACACACACACACACACACACACACACACACACACACACACACATCACATTACACACACACACACACACACACACACACACATCACATTACACACACACACACACACACACACACACACACACACACACACACACATCACATTACACACACACACACACACACACACACACATCACATTACACACACACACACACACACACACACACACACACACACACACACACACATCACATTACACACACACACACACATCACATTACACACACACACACACACACACACACACACACACACACACACACACACATCACATTACACACACACATTACACACACACACACACACACACACACACACACACACACATCACATTACACACACACACATCACATTACACATCACATTACACACACACATTACACACACACACACATCACATTACACACACACACACATCACATTACACACACACACACATTACACATCACATTACACACACACACACACACACACACACACACATCACATTACACACACACACACACACATCACATTACACACACACACACACACACACACATCACATTACACACACACACACACACACACACACACACACACACATATCACATTACACATCACATTACACACACACACACACACACACACACACACACATCACATTACACACACACACACACACACACACACACACACACACACACACACACACACACACACACACACACATCACATTACACACACACACACACACACACATCACATTACACACACACACACACACACACACACACACACACACACACACATCACATTACACACACACATTACACACACACACACATTACACATCACATTACACACACACACACACACACACACACACACACATCACATTACACACACACACACACACACATCACATTACACACACACACACACACACACATCACATTACACACACACACACACACACACACACACACACACATCACATTACACACACACACACACACACACATCACATTACACACACACACACACACACACACACACACACATATCACATTACACATCACATTACACACACACACATCACATTACACACATCACATTACACACACACACACATCACATTACACACACACACACACACATCACATTACACACACACACACACACACACACACACACAACACATTACACACACACACACACATCACATTACACACACACACACACACACACACACATTACACATCACATTACACACACACATCACATTACACACACACACACACACACACACACACACACACACACACACACACACACATCACATTACACACACACACACACACACACACACACACACACACACATCACATTACACACACACACATCACATTACACATCACATTACACACATCACATTACACACACACACATCACATTACACATCACATTACACACACACATTACACACACACACACATCACATTACACACACACACACATTACACATCACATTACACACACACACACACACACACACACACATCACATTACACACACACACACACACACACACACACACACACACACACACACACACATCACATTACACACACACACACACACACACACACACACACACACACACACACATATCACATTACACATCACATTACACACACACACATCACATTACACACATCACATTACACACACACACACACATCACATTACACACACACACACACATTACACATCACATTACACACACACACACACATTACACATCACATTACACACACACACACACACACACACACACATCACATTACACACACACACACACACACACACAGTGACGGGGAGGAATTGGACGCCACTAAATTGGGGAGAAAATTGGAACCCCCCCCCCCCCAAAAAAAAAATAAAATAAATAAAAATAATTAAAAAAACATTATAAAGTAAGAATAGAACTTTTATTTTAAAAAAATACAATTATGTAAAAAAATTGTCAGGATAAAATTTATTTTCTATAATAGAAAAATGAGTAATGAGAATTTATCGGCAAAATAAAAGAAAATTTTTTAAAGAAAATAATTTGTCTATTAAAACATTTGAATAAAATATAAATTCAAAAGAAGAGAATTTAACTTTAAAAATGAAGCTAAAATGACTGAGAATACAAAAAAGTCCACAAAAAAGTAGATTTGTTTGCAAAATAAAATTTGTAAAAAAAAAAAAAATTAGAAAAAGCTAAGCTGAAAAAGCACAGATGAAAACAAAAAACCAAAAAACAATTTCACCTTTTAAGGATTATTATGACTATTGTTACTACACCACTTCAGCTCCTGTACCTGGTGAGCTCTGTACCTTTGGATGGATGGATGGATAGAACGAAAGAAACAATGGATCTTGTGTTTAAAATTCATTCACAATGCATATATTTTTTTTTATATCTTTTATTTATTTATTTTACTCATGAAATAGTAGGGCACTGGTGGCTCAGTGGTAGGTGTTTCGCCTGCCATGTGGACGGCCCGGGTTCGATTCCAGCCAGTGCCCACACCCCAGCCAGTGCCCACACCCCAGCCACTGGATACAGTGCCGGTCCCAAGCCCGGATAAAATGGGAGGGTTGCGTCAGGACGGGCATCCGGCGTAAAACCTGTGCCGAGTTGTAGTGCGGACTGGATATTCCGCTGTGGCGACCCCTTGCCGGGAGCAGCCGAAAGACCAACAACAACAACACACACACACACATCACATTACACACACACACAGCACATTACATCACACACACACACAGCACATTACATTACACATTACACACAAACACACACACAGCACATTACACACATCACATTACACACACACACACATCACATTACACACACAGCACACATTACACACACAGCACACATTACACACACACACACAGCACATATTACATTACACACACATCACACACATTATATTCAATCATGTACACTTAGACTGATTTTAAAAGAAAGGAAACAAACAAAGAAACAAGGGTTAAAAGTAAAGTTTAAAAGATAACAAAAAAATAACAGAACAAATGTTCCGAGGAAAGAAAAGGTTTACAGAAAGAAAGAAAACTAGGAACGCAGAATAACAGGAATAATAACAGAACAAATGGATAAAGAAATGAGAATAGAGGATCCGGAACCGAACATCTCCTGCAGATCATCTAAATGGAGCGGGTCAAAGTCTTCCTGTGTTACTGTTCGGTGTTGCTAAGCACTTGCTGTAATTTTGCCATATGGATACTATAGTGTTTTTAAATTCAAGATTTCAAGAACTTTATTAATCCCAGAGGGAAATGGCTCTGTCTTGGTTACCGTTGTTTTAAAAGAGGAATAAAATGATGTTGCTAGGCAGTTGCTGTGGTGTTTTAGGTGGTTGCTATGGTGTTGGTAGGCAGTTGCTATGATGTTTTAGGTGGTTGCTATGATGTTTTTGGTGGTTGCTATGGTGTTTTAGGTGGTTGCTATGGTGTTTTAGGTGGTTGCTGTGGTGTTGCTAGGCAGTTGCTATTGTGTTTTTGGCAGTTGCTATGGTGTTGCTAGGCAGTTGCTATGGTGTTTTAGGTGGTTGCTGTGGTGTTTTAGGTGGTTCTTCTTCTTTGTCTTTCGGCTGTTCCCTTTCAGGGGTCGCCACAGCGAATCATCTGCCTCCATCTAACCCTATCCTCTGCATCCTCTTCTCTCACACCAACTAACTTCATGTCCTCTCTCACTGCATCCATAAATCTCCTCTTTGGTCTTCCTCTAGACCTCCTGCCTGCAGTTCCAACCTCAGCATCCTTCTACCGATATATTCACACTCTCTCCTCTGAACATGTCCAAACCACCTCAATTTGGCCTCTCTGACTTTATCTCCAAAACATCTAACATGGGTTGTCCCTCTGATGAACTCATTCTTGATCCTATCCATCCTTGTCACTTCCAAAGAGAACCTCAACATCTTCAGCTCTGCTACCTCTAGCTCTGCCTCCTGTCTTTTCTTCAGTGCCACTGTCTCTAAGCCGTAGAGCATTGCTGGTCTCACCACTGTCCTGTACATCTTTCCTTTCATTCTCGCTGATACTCTTTTATCGCACAACACACCTGACACTTTTCTCCACCCATTCCAACCTGCCTGTACTCGTCTCTTCACCTCCTTTGAACACTCTCCGTTGCTCTGGACCGTTGACCCTAAGTACTTAAAATCCTGCACCTTCTTTACCTCTGCTCCCTGTAGCCTCACTGTTCCTCTTGGGTCCCTCTCATTCACACACATGTATTCCGTCTTGCTGCGGCTAACCTTCATTCCTCTGCTTTCCAGAGCGTACCTCCACCTCTCCAAATTTTCCTCCACCTGTTCCCTGCTCTCGCTACAAAGCACAATGTCATCTGCAAACATCATAGTCCATGGAGACTCCTGTCTAACCTCATCTGTCATCCTGTCCATCACCAGAGCAAACAAAAAGGGGCTTAGAGCCGATCCTTGATGCAGACCCACCTCCACCTTGAACTCTTCTGTCACACCTACAGCACATCTCACCACTGTCTTACAACTCTCATACATGTCCTGCACCACTCTAACACTGTGGTGTTTTAGGTGGTTGCTGTGGTGTTTTAGGTGGTTGCTATGGTGTTTTAGGTGGTTGCTGTGGTGTTGCTAGGCAGTTGCTATGGTGTTGCTAGGTGGTTGCTATGGTGTTTTAGGTGGTTGCTGTGGTGTTTTAGGTGGTTGCTGTGGTATGTCTCGCAGTCGTTAGTTGTAGCAAACTGCTTTTGTATGATTTTATTTATTGTTTTAGACTTGAGTTCTTTTTTACACTCAGCAAAATGTCTGTCTGTCTGTCTGTCTGTCTGTCTGATGGAAGCGTACCAGCGGAGACGAAGAATATTCCAGCACTCAGGATGACGTTGTGGCGGTTTTTGTAAAACTCACTGGTAGCGACACACACTCCACCAACAAACAACAGTCCAACACTCATAATAGGGAAAAGACTGGAGGCACGTACTGCTCCTGAAACACACACACACATACACACACATACACACACACACACACACAAACAGTTTGTCTTTCTGACCTTTTGAGGAATTTTCAACAATGCAAGTTGAAAAAAGCTTAAGATATTTGCTGCAGTATATGCACGTTCTCTGTCTTTCTGTGTGTGTGTTAGTGTATGTGTGTGTGTGTGTGTGTGTTTGTTCAAAGTACTCACGGAGCAAGTATTCTGCTGCATCTTGTTCATATTCAGCATCTTCTTGGAAATGATCGATGTGCTTACAGACACCTGTGAACAGACCTTACACACACACACACACACACACACACACACACACACACACACACACACACAAAGCCATTTTACACAGTTGCTTTAAGTTGTACACAATCTTGAACAAAGTCAATGTGTGTAATTAATAATCAAACTGTAGGGCCCTTGAGCCTCAACTTAACCCTCAACTGCTCAGATGTATAATGCGATAAAAAAAAATGTAAGTTGCTCTGGATCAGAGCGCCTGCCAAATGCCCAAATGTATAATTCGATATATAATTCTATAGTTATAATTCTGTATATAATTAGAATTAAAGTTTATTTATGTCAGTGAAAGAAACTCGCTCCTGTTCTCACTTCATATGACTTTAATAAATGAAACATTTGTAATTGTTACTAAGCTGCTGTATGTTCACACACTCAGGGACGCGCAGATTGAGGAAAATAACAAACTTTAGCGTGGGGACACGTGGTTAACTCTGCTTCATCACTAACATTAAACACTTGGGGTTAAACACCAGCTACATCAGAGTCTCAGCTTCTCATAAGAAAGAAAGAAAGAGTGTTGTTGAGTTTGAGGTTAACTTCTTCTCAGAGACTTTACAGCCTCATCAGTGTTGAACGAAGCGAGCGCTGCCGTATCGACGTTCCCCGAACAGCCGGAACGCTTCATTACACTTTCCATTAAAGCCAGTGATGTAGGACAGACTGGGAGAGCTGGGTCGAACACACACTTCCTGTTTCCTCAGGGTGGAAAAAGTCATCAGAGGTTTGATCCAGAATGTGAAATTTTACAACCAGGAACTTTAATGAAAATAGACATTACTTTATAATAAACTGTAACATCAGTTTATTATAAATAACACATGGAGTGTGTTGTGGGTTTAATAAAACTAAGTAATCTTGTAGTGTTATGAAAGCATGGTGGTGGTAGCTTCATAATAATAATCATCATAATAATAATAATAATCATCATAATAATAATCAATGAGAGTGGGGAAGACAGCATCTGAACATCTATTGTTTTTTTATTCTATAAAGTTGCTTTGATGGAATGACCACTGTTAAAATATACAGATACAAATACAGTTTTAAATTTAATTGAATAATAATAATAACTGCATGATGATTTGTGATCATGTGAGATCAATTATTTGTTTAAACGTTTCTAACTACTGAGCATGAAATAATAATCACAATTTACATCTTAATTGTTGATAACGTTCGTGTATAATAAGTTAATATAATAAGTTAATCAATTACATTTTCTTCTGTCTTCTAAAGTAGAAATGTAATGATCACAAATTAAAAATTCAATCAAAGACTAGTGCTCACTCGACCCTAGACGCTTCTGAAATCCCAGGTCAGAAAATTTATAATTATTTATAATAATTCTTTAAAAAAATGTAATGTAGGTCACGTATTCATGCTGAATAATTTGAGAAAAAAAGTTATTTATTATTTATATAACAAATCCTGATGATTTACAATTTGTAAATCTAAAAATATTATAAGATATATATTTATATTATATATACTTATAAAAATGAAATAAAAAAATATGTTTTGAATGTGCATTGTGTTGTAATGCACTAATACAGGTATTTATGAACTTGATAAATGTTAATGTAGGAAGAAGTCACATGACTGGCTTAAAACAGAAGTGATGTGGTTACATAATGTACATATTCACGAAGTCGATAATGTTAACTTAAACATTAATGTTAATTTAAACATTAAGTGGAACATATTCAGGTTTCTGAAGAAGCTGAATAAGAATCGATTTTAATTAACCAAACAAATTTTAGTCAATTATCTTTTTTTGATAAATGATCAATTCTTATTATTCAAAGGTTCTTTTATCTTTACCTTCCATGCAGCACTGACGCCAGAGGCCCGAATGTGTGAGAACCTCTTCGTTCTTCTGGCTGGTCTCGTTCTCGCCCGTGCTCTCGGTGCGACACACCCCGGGAGCGTAAAGCCAGTAGTCCGTTCCTACTGCGATGGTCATGAGGCTGAAAGCGGTGAAAGCTCCGGCCGTAGTGATGAGCATCTGCGCTCCACGTTTACACGACCTCATCGTCCTTCCATCTCATCAATCTCTTCAACTCTTTTTAGATAACGATCCAGGAGAGCACTTGTATCACATCGTCGTTCCTTTTCTTAGGAACCGCTTTCCACTGCATGAAGACCTGACATTGTCCTGCTATTTATTTAAAATGCATCATAATAATAATAATAATAATAATCATGATTCACCGGGGCATTTCTACTGCTGCTGCTGTGTTCTCATTTCATAATGTGCGAGAACGGTGAGTGTGTTCTCTACTCATGGAGCCACTGACCCCTTTGGGACAGATCGATATTGTGGATGAGACAAGTCCTGTGTGGAGGCTCGTCAGTCGTCTGAACATTTACATCAACAGTCTCACTGAGACGACATGAGGAAGAAACCGAGCGGATAGTGCGGTATGAAATCGTTCCAGTCTACAGGTGTAGAAGAGTGTGTGAATAGAAGGTGTGTAAGCAGTCGTGAGAGACTCGTGTATCACTCCAAAATCGATTAAAAAAAAAATGCAAAATGTTGCAGTTGCTCTATAATCCTGCAGGTGGAGCACTGTAAACTGTTCACACAGTGGCAGCAGCACAGCGTCCTGTGTGGTAGGAGTTTGTTTAGAAATGTAACACAAAAAATATTAAATTGTGGTGTTTATAAAATCATGACACCAATAGAAGCTGAATCACCGGGTATCATGATAATGAGTGATAATATCGTATCGGGCGATCTGCGGTGATTCCCGCGCTTATTATACCTACTGGGAAAGTTACACCCCTGTCAGGTTACACCCCTGATTTCACACTGTGCAGAGTCACATGAACAGCTGGACACCATGGCGGAGGAGGATTTAACCCCTATCCTATGAACCATAACCAAACCCACACTACGACGAATCACGACAAGTTAGCTTAGCACACTGAGGGTTGGTGCTAAAAGAAGTGGAGTTTCCACCTTCAGAGGGTTTTTTTTTCTTGGGATTGTTCACGTAACTTGACCGACCGTCGCACTTAAACCTGTAAAGATCAGCTGCGCGCTTCGTTTAACACGGTGTCCGCTCTCGTTATTCAGCAGAATAATAAGAATAGCACTTGATCTTTGCCTGAACGTTTGATCTTTGATAACGAGGTCACATGAGGTCAAGCGATCATGAAGAAGAAACTAATTCTGTAAAATTCATTACATTCAACTACTCACACACACATTTGGAAGTTTCAGCTTTATTTCATCCCATACACACACACACACACACACACACACACACACACACACACTCACACACACATACAATGAGTATCAGAGCATGCAAAATATCCAGTGTTGGATAAACCCTTGTCCCTTTATCTCTCATTCACATGTTTATTATTCATTGCTGCATCTCTGACTTGCATAGATAAATCTTTAATCTGGGGGAAGGTTAGTACCGGAAGCCCTTAAAAATGTCTTTTTCTGAAAAAAAAAACAACAACAATAACAACAACAACAAAACCATCCCACTTCGAATACATGCGTGTTGAAGATGTGTGCATGCGGCACACACACACAGATAACGACAAAGAAGAAGAAAATCTAAATCCAACCTTATAGGAATTAAATGTCTACTCTTAAAATATATTTATGTTTATTTTCCATCCAGTAACATCTGTTAGTAAAGGTTAAAATTCACAAACATTCATTTCTCCGTGTTATAATACATCACCACCAGTCACATGACCACACGACGCTTGCTCATGGAAGACTAGGATCTCCACCGTACGCTTAGATCTACATACAGAAATGAACAGCTAGAGAGACGACCGTACGTCAGGATCTTTAGGGATCGATGCTAGAACAACAGATCCGAGCACAATATTCACCGACACGAGAGTTAGACGAGCGAAAGCTCTACCCAGCATGCACATGGACGACTGACGCGACTTACGGCTTTTTTTTTTTTTGTTAAGTCCCCAAAAGGCTGCAAACCAACACAAAGTTCATAAGTACTACTTTAAGTTCTCGACACAATCATGTGTACGAGGCGCGTTCAAGTCAAAGTGGGACAGTTCTGAGAGTAAACACGCCCTTTATTTCTCTATATAATCCCCTGCGACACTCGACTGCGACTTATCCCAGTGGGTCACTAGTGCTTGGACCCATCAGGGTGGAAGGTTCTCTCTGAACGCTGGAGTTGTGATCGCATTCGAATGTGCTTAAAGTTTTCTGGAAATGTCCATCGCTTTTACGCCTTCACTCACCAGAAACGTCAACACCAGTCCCGGTTTGACTCGAACGCCCCACGTTTAACAAATTCAGTTAAAACCTGTAGAATAGATGAAGATTGTAGAATTTCATCACTTAATAAACGTAAGCTAATTAGACTCGCGTTATTGGTAGCTAGCTGCAGTCGAGATTTAGATATATTATATTTACTATATTCTAAAATAATAATAATAATATTTCAATAAGATCTGTGTTCAAAAATACAAAATGTTTTTTATAAATTAAAACGCGCAGTTTAGATGTTTTAACCTTTAAATCGTAGCAAGGTACAAAATTACACTTACACATGCTGTGCATAAGTATTCACCCCCCTTGAACTTCTCTACACATGTGCAGTGTTACATTTGAGAACTGAAACGGACATCTTGCAACGGAATCAACACACAACAGACCATAATACTGAAGTGAAACGACAAGCGCAAAACAATTGTTCTGAGTAGAAATGACAAAACACTAATGTTCTGTTTAAAAAAAAAAAATCCTAAGGAGACTGAACTGGGAGTTTCTGTAGAGAGCGGGTTAAACACAACGCCGCGGGAGAGGATGAACACGATGTCAACGATGTCATGCTTTAGTTACGTCACAAAAAATGGAAAAGCCCAGGGGGGTGAATACTTACGCAAGCCGTTGTAGCACTGTCAACTATAAACATAAATGATCTTTAAACTTAACCTTAATGCGAGGTGTTGAACGCCGTCTGATTGACATTCTGTTAGAGTTTTAATTATGATGAGTTTAAACCATAGATGAGTTTTTATTAATCAAAGTGAACTGTAAATGCTAACGATCATGTGATTGAAATAAACATGGATGGTGATGTATTATTTATTACTAGGTTATTTTAATATGATATCCTGTGATTTGTGTGTAAATTAAAGGCGCAGAAGTCTGGAGTTGGTCATTGATTTAGTTGGTGTTTGGCCTCGTGGCGAACACAGGAAGTGGAAGGATAATTCTCATGGAGATGACAAAACATTCTCATGGAGATTATGAACATTGTTGTTTTTATATTATTATCATACTTTCTTCAAGTCCACTTAATCCAGACTTTCTGAGATTCTTGAAGCGGTCAGGCGACGGGGACACGGGCAGACGTAGATGCCGATCTCCTCGCCCGGTATCGGGAAGGTGGACGTTCATGCGGTGGTGAAGAAGAAATCTGTGACAGGCCTCAGGTTACACCTGAATGACAAACTCTGGATTGGTGTAGGAAAAGCCCTGGAACTCGTTTTGGTCCAGGTTCATGATGAAGAGTTTATCGGTTGGAGTCAGCTCGACGGCCATCTTGGTGAACTCCTTGTCGAAGTTTGCGGTGTCTCGCCGATTTTTCTAGAAATTTTGAAAGAAACATTAAGGAGAAATAAAGTTCTATCAGCCAGAGTTCCAGAGCTGATGAGGTGACCTGGTGGTTTTAGAAGGAATAAAACAAGATGCATGGAGTCGCTATGAAATGTGAAACAAATCCTCATCGTATCAACAACTACGTCTGTCGTTCTCCTTGGAGAGTCCACCAAAAACAGTGCGGATATCACCATCCTAACAGTCTGACTCCTGAACCGCACTCTGCTCTATTTTTATCACGGATACTGTTACGGCACACTTAATACGTGACCTCCAGTTTATCATTTGGAAGGGCCGTGCACAAAAACAAAGACCTCCAGGTCACTTTAGCAGCTCTGAGATGTTAGCTCTAGATTTGGCTTCTTTGTTCACATAAGCATCGTTCTATTATTCAGAAATATAATTTGTCAAACGAAGTCCAGGCTGGTAAAGTGCTGGTATAAACATTTAGAATATAAAACATACAGATTGAATACAAACCGACCGGTATTACATTGTATCGTGTACAGGATGCAATATCTTAAGTATGTTCTTATTTACAGATCTTCTTACACACTGAGATTTACTGTATCGTGTGGACCTGCTGTATATACAGTATTGAGGTCGAACGATTCGCTCCTGAGCTTCAGTATAATTTTGATCCATACACATTCACATTCCATACAAAATTAAATAATTCTTTTGATTGTGAAAAGCTGTTTTGAGACAACATCAATTGTTAAAAGCGCTATACAAATAAAATTGAATTGAATTAAATATAATTGGGATGTTCTCAGGTTCACACAGAAAACAAACCCTAGCACAGTCTCGTTCTTGACTTGTAGATAAAAGATAACCTGTAGTAGATGTTCTAGTGTGTGAGGTGGAGCTCCAGCATGCTCTCAGTCCTGAAACAAAGGGCCATGCAAACATCTTTTGGCATTGTTCCGATTTTTTATAAAATCCTGGAAAAAGCATCTGCAATACTCATTTATACTCACCTTAGTATAGTACAGAAAAGTACAGAAACTGCTATGGTGAAGGTCACCACCCATGACCTCCTGGTGGCCGCTGATGTTGAACCACTCTTCTCCAGCTAGATGCGATTGCAGCCTTCGACAATATCTCACACAGTATTTTATTAAACCCCACAGCTGTTATAAGCAACGCTGACATTTCTTTTGCCTGGTTCACTTCATATCTCTCTGACTGTACACATTGAGTTCCATTAAAGAAATTTCATTCTCAGCCTTTTCTCGTGAGCTGTGGTGTTCCCCAAGGCTCTGTCCTTGGGCCCCATCTGTTCCTCAGCTATCTTCTCCCTCTTTGTTATCTTTATAAAATTCAGGCAACATTTCCATTGTTCTGCAGATGCACAACTTTATGTCTCCACAAAACCTGACGCTGCTCTTCCACCCTCCTGTCTCACCAACTGCTTTAATGAAACAAACACTTGGTTTTCCTGTAACCTTTTCAAAATTAACAGCAATAAGATGGAGGTCCTTCTCATAGGATCGAAATCCACTCGATCCGAGTCCAACAGTTTCTCACTCTGTATTGATGATTCGTCAGTTTCTCCTCAGGTCAAAAACCTGGGGCTCATCTTTAATAGTACTCTGACCTTCGAGTCCCATATAAACAATGTCTGTAGATCATGTTAACATTTCTTGTCTCACACACACACATGCTGGTCACCTTCCGTATTGATTACTGTAATTCACTTCTAACTGCTCAACCACAAAATGTCCTCCATAAACTTCAACTTATCCAGAACGTATCATAACCCGAATACCCATAATGCATCACATCACCTCCATCTGTTCACTGACTCCCTATCAAACACCTTATAGAGTTTAGAATGCTCCTCCTTACTTTTAAAGTGTCTAATAATCTCAATCTTGCTTATCTATCAGAGCTCGTACAGCTCGTCCTTGCGCTCTTCCTCGTTACACCTCCTGCTCTCATTACCACCTTCAGTTCTGCTCCGTACCGCTCCTCGTTTGTCCAACCACTTTCACAACACATCTTAAAACTCATTTACAGAAGTGGTTATGTCACCTGATTTAAGGCTGCACTCAAATCTCCATGTGACTTTAAGGTGCTAATTCTAATAAGTGTTTTATCTAATATCGCTTTACTCTTATTTATTTATTGCTTGCTTGCGTGAATTTTGGACAGTGACTTTAGGTGACTAGAAAGGTGCCAATATAAAATAAATTCATTATTCTTATTAGTAGTAGTATTGTTATTAATATTAATATTATTATAATTAGTGACGATGGTAGATATTTTAAGGTGTTCCACAAGTATGTGCACTTGGCCCCCCTCCTGTTTTTAAACTATGATGGGGCTACAACGACCAAAGTCCCATCATGCTCTTGTAAAGCACAGAACAGCAGGAGCACCAAGACAGATGTTTATAGATTTCCATTCCTACCTTTAGTCAGGGCTCAGAGGAGCACCCTTCCCCTGCCCCTTGGCCTGTTTCCAGATGTTCTCACAGGGCATATTTCTCTCTCTCTCTCTCTCTCTCACACACACACACACACTTGCACAGACATGATTCCAGATGTGTTACAACTTCCAACACATGTACTTTAGGGCCTGCATTTGTGTGTGTACTGTATGTGTGTGTTTGCATGTCGTGTATCTTTCGCATGCATGTGTGTGTGTGCTTGCTGGAGGGAGCATCTGGAATAAATGTGAGTTGTTTAGACTTTTGCTGACTCGGTGTAATTCATAACCTGAGGCAGGTTTTGTTAACGACTTTAACAACCGCACAGTGATGTCTGCAGAACCGCTAACGAGCTTGAATAAAACCTCCACACGCACGTACACACACACTTCTCTATTCTACTGCCAGCATTGTAAAGAGCTTTTGAAGCAGGAACTGAAGCATCACTGGCAGTGAAACCATAAGATTAAAACCAGATGTTATAATAATTAATAATTGAGTGTTGATGATCGTGTTCAGTGTTTGTAAGAGACATTATTCAGCGTCGGGTCTCTCTCATGTATGTGTGTGTGTGGTGAGTGTTTAATGTTAAAATCTCAGATGTAACTACCGAGCTAAGAGCTGATCAGAAATTAGGTGAGAGTTACACAGTTGTGGGCGGAGTTTGTCTGAAACAGGGCGTGTCTCAGGTATACCCAATTCTAATCTGAAATACCGAAAATGTACAATTTAAATGAATGTTCTGCCAATAAACACACTCGGGGAATTATATGAAATAAAGTAGTCTGTCACTGGACATGAGACGAGACGATTCTTCCTCTTACCTGGAGGAGCGAACCATCGGGTCAGTGGTGGGACGATGGAAGAAGTGATTGTGCTTAGATTATTGATCTCAATAGGTTCTGTTAGAGTTCTCACTCAGATTTCAATTTCCTTGTTTTGACGTTAAACTGTGAAGAGATCTATCGCTCTAGTCTGCATTTTCTATCCCTAATGTTCCATCCAAATATGTGAAATGATAAAGAAAAGCCATGACTTTTGATGTTACAAATCAGTGCATGAGAGTGAAATGATCTGCAGGGATCCATGCCTTTATTTTATTACTTTAGTTAAGTGTTAGTTGGGTTAAAGGGCGATGAAAACTCATTCATAAGCAACACATTATCATCACACAGTAACTGTGTGTTGTAATGGTGAGGATGTTTTTAAAGCTTTATGCAAGAACACGCGCGCGCACACACACACACACACAAACAAATATTATTCATAAATGTAGTACTTTATGTAGAACTTTAAAATGAACCGTGACTCTTCACAGTGGATTGCATTACTCTCATATCCGAACACTCTCAGGGCTTCTGCTTTAAACAATAAGGACTAGAATCATCTACTACAGATCTGGTGGAGTAACCACAAAGAAACTAAAACAAAACAAAAAATAAAAACACGATATGGTCTCTCTTTTTTTGTCAACAAAATATCATGATACTTAGAATAAGAATAATAAGAATAATACCACTGTCAAAAATATTGAAAACTTCTCCTGTAGGATTGGATTTGCTGTCCGTATCCAAGTTCATGCAGGACGTCTAATCTTCACACCACGTCGACTGACAGGAAGCAGTGATTTCCCCCCCCCCAAAAAAAATTTATAATAATAAAACAAAAACCCAAACACTGCATACCTGAAACATGTGTGCTGAGAAATGGAGAAAACAAACAACCAAAAAACTCAACAAACCAAAACTAATAAAAACAGGCGTTCCTGGAGGAACCGGTTCAGGAATCACTGATGTGAACTAACTACATCACACAGGGGCGAGCTCGGACCCTGACCTGACTTTTTATTTGGCACAGATTTACGACGAAATAAAGAATTAGTATAATTTGTGTGTTTTACTGTACATGCTGCTCACACTCACCCCGAGTCTCGTTCATCAACCTTTCAGTGAAGCCGTGCGTCAATCTCACGTCTGGCAGGAAAGCGCGGGTCAGAACGCCCGTCAGGTTTGTGACTATAATCAGGGATCAGCACTTGTGTTCATGACACATTTATGTTTAGCCACGCCCACAGAGCCGGGGGTGGCTCGTCAATCGTCCGGTCACCACTGACACGCTGGCTCCTCCCCCTTTTACAGAGTACCATTACTTCTGTCCTGATTGAATAGCGAGTCAAAATGATTTTTTATTCATTTATTTTTTAAAACAATAATTAAGCAAATTGAGATTTTATTAAAATGTACGCAAATTCTCATCTTTCCGAACTTTCAGTTTAAATTCAAACAAATATCGTTCGCATCCAGGTTGATAAACGAGGCCCGAAAAGAAGAAAAGTACCAGGAACAGACTGACGTCCAGAATAAAACTAGGTGGCTTTTCATATTTTGGCACATATTATCTTTTTATACTTTATAACTATATCATCTATAACATAATATCAATAATTTATATCAGAATTCATTCTAAATTCTGCAACAAAAAAAAAGAGACGTAAATACAGCATTCATTATTTTATCCGAATATTAAAAAGTAAACATATATATTCCTCATGTAGTTAACTCATAACCTTACGAGTTTGTAACACCGTAGAAGGGCATTGTGTGTGTGTGTGTGTGTGTGTGTGTGTGTGTGATGGTTAACCAGCATGACTTGTATGAAACAAACGGAAGCGTAACTGTAGACACAGACTGATCAAAACGATCGGCTCAGTCGTTTCAGGCTCTCCGATTTCTGATTGGTCTCGGTGCAAGCGCCGCGCTGCTATTGGCTACTTGGACTCCTGAGCTGGGAATGCTGGGTTAATGTATGAGAAACCCTGGAACTCGTCCTGGTCCAGGTTAAGAATCACTTCCTGGTCGGGAGGGGTCAGGACTGGAGGATGGCGGGTGAAAAAACGGTCAAAGTTCTCTGCGTCTCGACCGCACTGTGGAGAAGACGAGAGAAGAGAGGAGTGCGATGGGAGGATGGAGGTTAAAAGAAAAGAACGTGAATAAATTAACAAATAAAAAACAGCAACATAAGGTGTCATAAACATGGAGGAAAAACAAGAAGTTTGCAAAAATATGTGGAAGCGGGATTAAAGCACAGAGACACACACACACACACACGTCTGCACTCTGGACCAATCACAGCGTCTCATCTCCATGTGCTTTAATCCCGGTGTTGGTTTTATTATTATAATTTTTTTAATGAATATAAATTTATAACCAAAATCTTCTTCAACTGAAAGCAAGCGTGAAGCACAAATGTCGAGAGAACATTTGGTTAATCAGAGCTGGAGCTCCATTTGGAAGTGGAAGCCATGGAGCGGATTCTCAGTGAGATGGAGTGAGCGCCCTCTAGGGGTGGGCTGATCATCAGTCACATGATACATCGTGATATTTATGGTTTATTAATGCTGGGGTTCATGATGTTTTATACCACAGCGCTGATTAGACTCCGATCGGGTTAATCTGATAAATCGATCATTAGAATGATTGGCACATTGCTGTGGTATAAGAAGAATAAAACACGTGAGGGAGACGCGGTTAGAGGAAAATAATCAGCTTTGGTTATTCACTGCTCACAGGACGTCTGTTCAATCACAACAGCTCGGGGTTGATTATTTTCCTGTAAGCTCCTCCCACATGTGTCGTATGACAGGATCACAGGTTCGAGCAGATCAGATCATGAGGATTCCAAAAGGAGGAATATTTACCACAGCTTTCCCAGAACTGGAGATAAGTGTGTACTGATGCGCACACACACACACACACACACACACACACACACACACACACACATACACATACACACTCAACAGCCTTTTAATTGCAACTGAACACTCTCAGACAAATAATAAGAATAAACTCACCATTAATTCAACATTCACCTTCTACAGACATGACATCATAGTCACATGATCTCACCCTGAGAATCACTGCAACAGGGTCCTAAGGTCCCCCGTGTTTAAACAGGTTCCATATTTGACTATTTCTGTAGCAGGTTATAACACAGACCATCCACAAGTCCATCTGTCTCACTCGTCTCCTGCTGAGCCACGCCCCTTACAGTACAGCAGAGCTCGGCAACAAGCCGGGGGGAGGGGCTCTTCTTATATGAGGTCACACTAGAAGAAGAATCTAATTGG
>CM060129.1:26016964-26021964 GCA_030522415.1 Channallabes apus | reverse complement strand
GATGAAATTAAAATCGGAGAGTTTCACGCGATCCTGGTTGCCGTTAGCATCGTATTTGGAGATGTTGTTAGATGATGAGCTGTCATTGTTCTTGTTGCCTGGACCAATCCTGGCTCTCTGAGAGGAACAAGAGCGAAGACACAGAAGTGAAACAAACACTTTATTAACCGTAAAAAACAACAACAAAAAAAACGTATCCGACAACATTTTTCGCATTTTTTACATTTAGGCATTTGGCAGATGCTCTTATCCAGAGCGACTTACATTTTTTTTTATCTCATTACACAACTGAGCAGATGAGGGTTAAGGGCCTTGCTCAAGGGCCCAACAGTGGCAACTTGGTGGTTGTGGGGTTTGAACCTGGGATCTTCCGAACCGTAGTCCAATGCCTTAACCACTGAGCTACCCCTGACCCCGGGGTAGGTTAATTTCTTTTACACACAGTTGTGCAGTAATGTAGTAAGCTAAGTAAGTGGCTTAGCTAAGAAATATTTCGCTAGCTAGCTAGTAACCAAAAATTTGTACAAGTGACATATTAGATAAATTTAACTTTTTTTTAAGTAATAAAGCATACTGAAGTACAGCCATGAAAAAGTGACATTACATTACATTACAGTTCTTTATAATCCGTCATAGTTTCTATAGTAACAAATGAATGGAGGAAAAAAAACAAGACTTGAAAACCTTTCTTGTACTTTTGGCAATGAGTACTATTTGGTTCTTTCTAAAAATAAATTCCTAAAACTGGAACAATTATCTGCCAACAGAACAAGAATGTTTTGCCTAAAAATTAAGCATTTGTTTCTAGAAATAAGCTTAATATTCTTTTATTTGGTTTGTTATAATACTATTTTAAGAAACTGTCGATAGATTTAACTAGACTTGAGGATCTTCACTTGTTAAAATATAATATTTTTTAAAATGTTATCTCGTGTACTTTTGTGATGGGTTTATTTATCATTTTTGGAAGAAGTCTAGTGTCAGAGTTGAAGCTTTGTGTATTTCCTGCTATAATGTAAGTGATAATCTAACTAATATTAAACACAACTGTAGATCAATAAAAATATGATGTGTCCTTCTTTAATAAATAAAAAAAACAATACAACATCTGCGCCAGTATCAGATAAAAAAAACTCCCCCAAATTCCCCATTTGATGCCCCCTAGTGCCCCCCTTATTTCCTACAGCATTTTTGCGTAACATATAAAACTGGGTCGCTAACCTCAAACTTCTGCCGCAGTTCCTCGTTCCCTTCTTCACCGTCTGGTTGGACTGGAACGTTAAAGTATTCGCCTTCTTCTTGGCTCAACAGTTTATACCTAAAAGATAGAGTAAGAGTGTGGATCTTAGGAACAGAGGAACTCCCTCCTCAAAGTTCTAAGGATGTGAGAAGTGATGATGTACAAGAGGGACTTTTTTTAAAAAAGACCTTACCAGCCACTGACCCCTTGCTTTTGGAGCTCGGAGATGCCGAAGGAGAGCGAGCCCATGAAGTCGTTCCTGCTGGTCAGATCCCAGTCCCAGAGTTCCACAGACAGACGTCTATCCTTGTCCGTCTCCCGTAGATTGCTAGCAGAGCACACAGACAAGGAGATTAAACAAAGCTTCTCTTTAGATGATTTGCAGTTAGCGACCGCTTCTTTAAAAAAGACCAGAGTTTGCCGTACAATGAGAACGTCTCATTCCAGGTGGGGTTGAGCGAACACTTGATGGTTTTGGTTTTCTGCTTGCTTTCACTCTTGGGGTCGGGAATCAGTTTGAGCTTCACATACGGGTCCGACGAGCCATTCGGGTCCATTGGCACCAGGTTCCGAGCTTCCCTGACTGGTAGAGAGAAAGGAGAGGCCGTAGGAATGAATTAAAAGGCAAACAGAAAAGAAATTATAATAAATATGAAAAACACAAAATGAACGGACACCCCCTTGTTTCTGCTCACCGCCATTTAACTGGACTCTGAGATACACACCGACCCGACAAGTAAACTACAAACAACTAAATGTCTTACACTGACACACAACTCACAGCTGTTAGCTTAGCATTAGCTAAAGCGCTTCAGTGATGCTATTGATGTAGACAGTGACAATGCACTAGGGCGAGTGACATCTGACCAGGTTCTAGAAACTTCTAAATAAGTTCTAACCAAGTCCTAATCAAAGACTAATCAAACGCTAAGATGTACACAAGTACTGACCGCGTTCTAACCAAACATTCACCAGGTTCTAACCAAAGACTAACCAGGTTCTAACCAAATTCTACATTCACCTAATAGTAACCTACTATTAACTAACTTAAGTAACTAACTGAATACTAACCGAGTTCTAAACAAACTCTAGACAAATAATATCCAAATTCTAAACAATGTCTAACCAAATTTGAACCAAATACTAAACAAGTTCTAAGTAAATAATAATAAGTTTTAAATAAGTTCTAACCAAATTCTTAATGAGCTCTAATGAAATGCTAACGAAGTTCTAATCAAATTTTAGACAAATACTATCCAAGTTCTAAACACGTTCCAACCAAATTCTAATAAAGTTGTAACCAAATACTAATGAATTTCTGGCCAAGTATTAAAGTGCTGGACATTTATAAACACTGACGTCACTGAGCCGAGGGTCTTGATTTCTCTCCAGCTTTGTTCTTAATTCTTTTTAAATTTTACTTCAAAATAATCCATTAAAACACATACAGTAGGACAACTACAAGCATAGGAGAACATTAAGCACAAACACACACCGGTCCGTACTAAACGAGTGTGTGGTGTCTGGGGACGCCGAGTCCCGTACACTGTACACACTGAATTAGGCTGAACAACGTGAGACAGAACGAGTAACTGATGTGGGCTGATTGTCGGATAATTGATTTCAGGAAGTGGTTTTCTCCCGCAGGCGACGCTAACGGGAACGACCTCTGACCTCTGCTGCTGGAGTACCCGCTATTGAACAATCAATCAATGCACTCTGAAACACTCTGTGTGTGGCCATGCGTGCGTGTGTGCGTGTGCGTGTGTGCGCGCGTGTGTGTGTGTGTGTGTGTGTGTGTGTGTGCGTGTGTGTGTGTGTGAGACAGATGTGGGTCACTCACCGGTTACGTTCAGGATGCTGTTTTTGATGTCGGCGCTGATGTGCAGGCGTCCTCTCCTCTCCGTGTGATCCGTCCCACACAGGCTCGGGACGTTGGTCACACACCGCTTATGGATATTCATCATGCAGGCTACGGAAATACATCAACAACCAGGCGGTGTCACATGCTACAACGTTTATGTACAAACTGTGTAAACAGACTCTGACGTGAAGACGCCGAGACTGTCGCTAACGTCGGTGTAAATCAACATAAAGCGTTTATTTAGTGGTGTTTACGATCGACACGGTGGGATTATTAGCACAATATTAATATCATTGTCACGTTTATATTATACAGTTATTATAGATATTTTCATATATAATTTATGTTTTTAGTACATTTACAAAATGACTCCAAGTAGATGATTTTGACTTTTGTGTTTAAAATATAAAAATAAATTCTTTAGCGTTAATATCACTATATATATACAAATGCCTTTTAAAAACCTTTACTTTTTAAGTAAACTTACAAGCTGACTTTAAGCAGATGCAATTAAACTTTTGTCCTTTTTTTGTTTAAAAATTTGTATTTAAAAATTTTTTTTATTCTTCCATGTCAGTGTTACTTTATTCAATTCACTTGTTTACTAGAAAGAATAATAAACTGCATGCTACGTGCCGACGCTAACGTCAGTGTGAATCAATCCTACCCGCTTATTTAGTGCTGTTTAGCAAAACCTGGCGCGGTGTGATTACTAGCACGTCTGGACACCAGGAGCTGTTAGCGACGGCGGCCTCGTGCTCAGGTTTGTGTTTGTGACGTTACGACGTTTAACACAAACATTCTTTCATCTGATGTGAAAGGAAGTGTGTGTGACCTGCTCTTACACTTTCTCTGCGTCACATCAGAGAATATGCACACACACACACACACACACACACACACACACACACACTATTCTATAGACAACTACTGTATTATAAATACTATTCTGGTAGCCACTAGAGAGCAGTGCATGTATACTTAACCAGAAATCGTGTGTGTGTGCGTGTGTGTGTGTGTGCGTGTGTGTGAGTGTGTGTGAGTGTGTGTGAGTGTGTGTGCGTGAGTGTGTGTGAGTATGTGTGCGTGAGTGCGTGTGTGTGTGTGTGCGTGTATGTGAGTATGTGTGCGTGTGAGTGAGTGCGTGTGTGTGAGTGTGTGTGAGTGTGTGTGCGTGAGTGTGTGTGAGTGTGTGTGCGTGTGTGTGAGTATGTGTGCGTGTGAGTGAGTGTGTGTGTGTGAGTGAGTATGTGTGCGTGTGTGTGCGTGTGTGTGTGCGTGTGTGTGTGAGTATGTGTGCGTGTGTGTGTGTGTGTGTGAGTATGTGTGCGTGTGTGTGTGTGCGTGTGAGTGTGTGTGTGAGTATGTGTGCGTGTGAGTGTGTGTGTGTGTGTGAGTATGTGTGCGTGTGCGTGTGTGAGTATGTGTGTGTGAGTGTGTGTGCGTGTGTGTGAGTGTGTGTGCGTGTGTGTGTGTGTGTGTGTGCGTGTGTGTGAGTGAGTGTGTGCGTGTGAGTGAGTGTGTGTGTGCATGTGTGTGCGTGTGAGTGCGTGTGTGTGAGTGTGTGTGTGTGAGTGTGTGTGCGTGTGAGTGCGTGTGTGTGAGTGTGTCTACTCACTGTCACATTTCATCCCCTGGTGTATGAGTCCGTACAGTAGAGATCCACAGTGGTCACAGAAGGTGGGACTCGAGTATGTGTGTACCTTAAATTTGTGTTTACTGCGGGGATCCTGCAACACACACACACACACACACACACACACACACACACACACACACACACACACACACACACACACAAGATACAGGTGCTGATTAATTCTCTATAACAGTAGTTGTGAAAGTAGTGCCAGTTTATATGAATGTGCTCGTTAATAATACTTTATGGTTTCCATG
>CM060129.1:25999464-26011964 GCA_030522415.1 Channallabes apus | reverse complement strand
CTCTTCTCGTCTCATGAACGCGTACGACATTTCAGCACTCTACAACCCCCGACTCCGCCTCCAGGGACGGCCTGGCGAGCTCAGAGACACCGTGAAGCCGTGAAGACCACTGAAGCGGAGCCTCCTTCGTAACGGAAAGTCAGGAACACCCTGGAGGAGGTTGGAGCATCAGCGTTAACGTCGACAATCAGGAGACGCCTTCATGAGTGTAAAGCCTGATTAGCGCTTCTGTGTCCAATCTACACCGAGTCCAGTTACACGGCCAAACCTCTAGATGGCAGCAGCGATACTGTGTCACTGAGCTAAGCATCTCAATGTGCTGAGTTTATTTAGTTTACTACAAACATGCAATGCTGCGATGTACAGTCGCATGTCTGCAGTGTCGTGCGCCAGCAGGGGGCGCTCAAGAACAACAAGCATGGATTAAAGTTTAGAAAGAACTTTTCCCTTGATTCTGGTACGAGAAGAACATGAAGAAGGAAAGGTAGGGCTCATGATCCAAAGTGTAGTGCATCACCATTATCTTCATCATCTTCATCATCATCATCATGTGCACTGGAGGCAGTTTTACGGCCTGGGTGTGTACAGCTACAGTGGAACTGGCTCACAGGTGTGTGCTTCACAGTCCAGATAGACATCGAGCCAAAACGCAACCCAACGAAAGAACTGGAATGTTCTTAAAGGGCGGAGCCGGTCACATGACCTCTACACGACTGAACTGCTATTCACTCACGTGAGACTAATCTGAAGACAGAAAGACACACACACACACACACACACACACACACACTCACACTCACACACACACTCAGTGATTTAAGGGTCTGCAGTGAAGCAGAGGAGACGACCGGCTCAGGCATCACCGCCTGCAGAGGGTCAAACCCCCGAGGGTCACACATCAGCCTGTGTAAGAGGAGGGGGAGGGGCTTTGGAACACACGTGTCTGTGATGAACGCAATATTTTAGTTCACGTCTTGAAATAAAGCTGAAATTCGCTTAATAGCAACCAAATATGTCCAAATACTTATGGACCTGACTATGTGTTAGTGTGTGTGTGTGTGTGCATCACTGAGTCCGCACAAGGTGTAAACCTGGCTCTTTGCAATGGAATAAACACGCGCACACACACTCACACACACACACGCACGTGTACGTAAACACTTCTTTATAATAAGAACCTGCAGAACCTGAGAGACCAGAAACAACATCAGGGAGCAAAGGAGCGTGGGAGGTAGTTATAATCTACACACACTCACACACACACACACACACACACTCACACACAGTCACACTTACATACACCAAGAAGTGTGAGTCACAGCACTCACCGTACATGCATCACCTCACACTTCACACACACACACACACACACACACACACACACACACACACACACACACACATTTCCATGGTACTGAAAATGAAAGGGAATAAAACTGATAAGATCTATAGGCACAATGAGAGTACACATCTCCCTCCTCAACATCTCTCTCTCTTTCTCACACACACACACACACACACACACACACACACACACACACACACACACACACACACACACACACACACTCTCTCTCGTTCTTCCAGAGAACCACTCCAAGAGATTTCCACGGCAATCTGTCAGCTGTTGCCTAGCAACAAGGCTGAAGGGTTAAACAGGGTAGAACCACCCACTCCTCTAAATGACAAGTATAACATCCAGACTGTCACACACACACACACGCACGCACACGCACGCACGCACGCACACGCATGCGCACACACGCACGCACACGCGTGATCCTTCAGCTGTTGATCTAAGAGAACGATCAGAATCCGTCATTCTTCCTCTTTTCTCTCGAATCCTGACTTTATATGGAGTTTTGTGGGCGTGGCCAGATGTAAATCTGTGTCGTGAACACACTCTGCGTTCAACATTTATTATTTCTTTCTTCCTTTCTTCTATTCTATTCTATTCTCTCTCTCCCACCCTTCCCTTTACTCACAGTCCCTCCATCCCTCCTTCTTTCTAACAGTGATATCGTTTCCGTCCCTCGTTCATTCATTCATTCCTTGTCTCTTGTGCACATTTCTTTCTTTTCCTTTTTCAGCTCCTCCTTCACTCTTTTATTCCTGTCTCTTTTACATCTATTCCTTTCCTAAATATGTCCTTGCCCTTCTCTCTCTTTTCTTCTTTGAAAAAAAACAATTATTTTCCATCTGTTTTCCTTCTTCCAGACATTTTTATTTCAGCCCACTTTTCTTTCCTTCTGTTTTTTCACTCTTCCAGCCACCCTTTCTTTCTTTCTTTTGCACCCTCTTTCCTAACCTCTTTTGCACCAGTTTTTCCCCCTGTTTCCTCCTGACATTCTTCCTCATTCTTTGCCTCTTTCTGTGCATGTGTGTGTGAGAGGATAGCGGAGGTGTGTGTGTCCGAGTTCAGTCTGATGAGGACTGATGAGATCAGACCTTCCGGCGTGAATGTGATTAGAGCCCCAGCACGCGGATGGAGAGAATAAAGCTGAAGTGTCACTTCACCCTCGGCTGACTTCAGTGACAGTACAGAGGACTTTATCCTCCCTAACACACACACACACACACACACACCCACACACACACACACAGACCCGAGAGTGTGACGAATGCTAACTGCAGATTAGAATGTTTGTGTAATAAAAAAAAAAAAAGAAGTTGAACAGCATGAAACATTTTAAATGTGTGTTGAAATCTTGCGCTTTTTCACCATCGAGAAACCACACAAGACCAAAACATTCACGATTTAGCTTTTTGCGCTAGCGCACTAGTACACGATGTGTGTGAACAGTCAGGTAAAACGTTCTCCCGAAATAAACAACACACAGAGCAACTGAACATGTGCAGGCCCCGATGGGAAATGCTAACGCTAACGCTAATGTTAACACTAACCTGAGTTTAACACAAAGAAAAATGTGTAAAAAACATCTGCACACACATGCAAACACAGCGACGCGACTTTAGCCATGTCTGGAGTGAAATTGTCTTGTTTCTGAACAAACAAGAAACGATGAACATTTGCCTGGAACGACTCATCGATGGATGAGACCCGAGTTTGTACTGGGAACAGGGATGGGACAAAAACAAAAATACTAAATGATTCAGTTAAGTATCACGATTCTTTTGTTCAGCGATTTACACACTACAAACTGACTACAAAATCTAATTTGCGTTTATATGTTTATCCTGTAGTTGAAGTAGTAAAATATTGTTGCAGTTCCTCTATAATCCTGCAGGTGGTGCTCAGCATCCTGTGTGGAAGGGACGTCGCGGTCTCTAGATCTTATTCAAAATTAGGCAGAAATGGAAGGCAAAGATTTAATGTGCAGAATCATAACGTAGAAAAATAGAGCTTGGAAGACGAACGTAGCGGAGGTGAGCGTACGCGGCTAGGACGGCGAGAGAAACGCGCAAATCACACGAGATAACTTGTGTTCAACTAGTTGGATTTAGAAGTTTTATAATATTCAGGTATTACTGTTTCCATTCAGACGTTTCTGGATATGAACTGGTTCTAACGAGGAGATGATTATATATCCTGAACCTGCAGCGTTCGAGCGAGTGTTCGCCCCACAAATACCGCGCGCTACAGCGTTACACAACCTATCAGACGAACCTCCTGACCTTCCGCGGTCGCCTCAAGCTGCGGCAGACACGCAGGAACACGTTAATGAATGATTTCGATTGCTGTTAAAAGAAACAGCCGCAAGTTTAACCACTACACCTGCACACACGTGCGAACCCCGCCCCTCTCCCACAGATTACAGGGAAACGCAAAACTGAAAGCGGCTCTCGTGATCTTTATCCATAACGTGACAAGATGTTTGCTTTGTTCTGATTGAGGTGATAGCTAAAAAAAAAAAAAAACATTATCGCAATTTTGATTGATAAACACACGCAATCTCATTTCTGAACAACGCCGATTCACGTGCACGTATTTCTCAGCATTCAGCTCACGCTGCATTCACGTGTTTATTTACTTGACATACGTCACACTCACGCGGTGAAACACAAAACACTATTAATTCACCAATCAAGCCGGAGATTAACGAAAGACTCAGTCATACAACTCGGTGACTTTTCATCTCTCTTCCTCGTTTCATGTGACATGTGACACGGAGGCGGAGCTAAACAGGCGAGCAGTCGGCGTAGTGTGCCGTTATTTCCCTGCCAAAAAACCCCCAGACTTTTACTTTCACTAGCTTAAACTTTCTCACTTACGCTGAGAATGTTTTTCGTGATCGCGGAGTTCCAGCCAATCAGAAGCCGTAGGGGGCGGGTGCATTCTGACGACCTGTTTCTGATTGGCTCCTTTTGATGCTCGCTTTGTTCCTCAATGCGCATGCATCACACCGTTACACTTCTGATCAGATTATCATCGCATGCGTCAGTTCACGTCGTCATTCAATTTATCAGCATGAAGTGACACACACGTCACACACACTTACACACACAATGAAAACAAAACGACATGTTATTGTCGAGTCAGAGACAGGTGTGTACAGTTGTATTTGTGATATTATTAGTCAATTAAACTCTACTAGTGAATTAAACCAGGATTCCAGCTGTTACACGGAGACTCTGCGATCAGAGCGAGAGCTACAGAGAGTTATACTGGATATGTGTTAAGACTGAACAATAAAACCTTTAACAATAAATTCTACACTGTGATCTGTGTATTTAATTATGAACCCTAACAAACTCTGTGACATTTATCTTATACTGAAAATAAACTAACACATGAGATGATGAAGCGCTGCAGCGTCTAAAAAGCACAGACGTTATTTATTAGATATTCTTCCTCATTACTGTTCACATTTTACATTTTACAGTTTCACTCCAAAACTAACGACAAGTGACTATTTATTGTGTTTTTTGTGAAAAAGATCTTAATTCCCATGGAGAAGAATCATGATTAACATTTTATTGAGTATCGTGCACATCAGCTTCCAAAGGTTCAGCGTTCACACGGGCGTCTACGCCGCCACAACACCAGGACAAGCTGAGGAGGAGACGCTGGTCTGGTACAACCTTCCAGCAGATACCTTCAGGACCAAAAGGTCACGTCACAAGTCGTCTCAAACCGGTTCCGTGAGCTCAGGGTACGTTAGTGAGTTCCTCAGAGTGCGGCTGGGGCGTGAAGGAGCGAGGGCTTCATGGTGTGATCCCTCAGCTGATCTAACATCAGCAAACATCAGAACGTTCCCGAGGGAGTGTTCCCTAATCGGGTCTAATCTTATTTTAATCATCAGACTAGATCTAGTCAGTGTCTAGAATAGTACAGACCTGACCTAACCTACTTACAGACAAAACACACACTTAACCCCAACGTAAACACACCGAGACGGCCGGCTCGTCAGGATTTCAGATTCTCTCCCTCTCCCTCACTCTCTCACTCTCTCTCTCTCTCCGCTCGTCCACTTCCTCATTCTCTCCCGCGTGCTCTACCTGTTCTGACTCGCAATCCAAACCACACAGTCACGCGTGTAACAGTATACAGTACAGCAAATCATCACAGTCGTTACACTTAACTAGAACAACACCTCAGCAGCTGATCAGGTGACGCTTTTGTTTTTTATTTTAAACTTAATCTTTGACATTGTAAAAATTCAAAGATAAAATAAAAACAATGAAATAATTATGAATTACAATTTACTTTTTAATGAAATCATTTTATTAACAATGATGAAATCATATCGTGCAGAATCGCATCGCTGCTGAAACGAGTCTTATTTCTGCTGAGTCTGTAAACGTATCAGATCTGAATATAATTAATGACATCGTTGTTGAGTTGTTGAGTATCTCAGTACTGGATCAAACTGGATCGCTGCTGAGTCAAACACATGCCATAACTTTACCCTCCTTTACCCGTTTATACTAAATATTTCACATTCTGCACACTATGTTTCATTTATCCACTTTATATATTTCTATTTGAATTTTATTAAGTTTTATATATAACTAGTAAATCTGTAAACTTGTAGACATTAAATAAATAAATACATTCTCTTATTGCAATAAATCTTCTAATTCTATCTCATCTTTCCTTTTAGGTCAGGAACAGTCGTATAAGCACGTCACTGTATATCACACTGTGTACCGTCGTGTACATGACAGATTACATTAGAATTGGAATCCGCTCAGTACTAAATTAACTTGGATCACTGCTGAATTCAATGTTCTGGTGCTGAATCAGATCTTCTCAGTGTCATGAACTGAACTTGTGTTTAAATCATTTCTGTGCAGAATGAAATCTTATTGGTGCTGAATCAAACTTCACTGATGCGGAACTGCAACATACCGGAGATGAGGGAAAATCATCAGTGCTGAGTTGAAATGAATCGTTATGAAACTAAATCAAATCAGCGCTGAATCAAAACTTATACTGTATATGTGTAGGGCTGCAACTAACGATTATTTTGATAATCGATTAGTTGGTCGATTATTTTTTCGATTAATCGGATAAAGAACAACTACAATCTAACCGCTTTAATTTGACGTTTTGCTTCACCTATAACTATATAAAACCATAAATCAGGGTATTATTTATGTATAAAAGTAAACTTTAAAAAAAAAAAAAAAAAAAAAAAATATATATATATATATATATATATATATATATATATATATATATATATATAGAGAGAGAGAATTTAGTTTTTAAAAAATACACTGACATTCAGTTACTAAGAATGACCTCAATTTTAAATTCTCTTAAATTAATTTAACTTAATAAAAAGAATAATAGACTTCTAGACTTCGGTTTATATATTATTTAGATTCTCTCGTGTATTTTATCCTTTTTTGTTGTCTCAATAATATATTATATATATATATATATATATATATATATATAGAGAGAGAGAGAGAGAGAGAGAGAGAGAACAAAAAAAGGATAAAATACATGAGAGAATCTAAATAATATATAAACCTTATAAACCTGAGAGAGAGAGAGAGACCATTTTGCTACACTAGACATTAATGTTATTGTTTTAAAAATTCTCGTAATACGGCGACATAGGGAGAGAAAAACAACTCGCCGCTACTGGGTTCACTCTGTTTATTTTGCCCTTTTTCGCATTTCCCTCTGTACAGCCTGTAGCATCATGGGATATATCCGGTCCTCCGAAGTGTAAAATGAACGTGAAAAAAACGCACTAGAAGTTTTTTCCTTGCATTCGTTGGGATTGGAGCGCCAGGAAAAAGCTGCCTGCAACGTTTTTTTTTTTTTAACACCGTATAACCGCGTTGGTATTTTTAACCAAAGCCCGTGTGAACACACTCACTGACTCCTATGTGTAGAAAAACCTCGGCGCTTCATCTGCGCTCACCGGACACTACGAACGGCAGAATAAAAAACGCTCAATTTTAACGCCCGATTAGAGGCGTTTCATGTAAATTACTCCCACACCTTGGAGGACTTGGGGCGCGCGCTTTTTCCTGCAAACGCTTCTGTAACCGCCATTGCGCGAGTGACTGTGTATCTGTGTGTGTCTTTGTGTATTTGTGCATCTTGTGTTCGCGCTCCTCAGTAATGCGAGCAGCCCAACTAATCGATAACGAATTTCATTATCGATAATTATCGATGTTATGGATTAGTTGTTGCAGCCCTACATATGTGTTCAATCGAGTCATGGAGGTGTTACACTGCACTACACACGCTACAAACTGTACTGTACTGTAAAGTGTACTACACACCGCACTGTAAAGTGTACTACACAGCCTGCACTGTAAAGTGCACTACACACCGCACTGTAAAGTGCACTACACAGCCTGCACTGTAACGTGTACTACACACCGCACTGTAACGTGTACTACACACCGCACTGTAAAGTGTACTACACACCCTGCACTGTAAAGTGTACTACACACCGCACTGTAACGTGTACTACACACCGCACTGTAAAGTGTACTACACAGCCTGCACTGTAAAGTGTACTACACACCGCACTGTAAAGTGTACTACACACCGCACTGTAAAGTGTACTACACACCGCACTGTAAAGTGTACTACACACCGCACTGTAAAGTGTACTACACAGCCTGCACTGTAAAGTGTACTACACACCGCACTGTAAAGTGTACTACACACCGCACTGTAAAGTGTACTACACACCGCACTGTAAAGTGTACTACACAGCCTGCACTGTAAAGTGCACTACACAGCCTGCACTGTAAAGTGTACTACACAGCGTGCACTGTAAAGTGTACTACACACCGCACTGTAAAGTGTACTACACAGCCTGCACTGTAAAGTGCACTACACAGCCTGCACTGTAAAGTGTACTACACAGCCTGCACTGTAAAGTGTACTACACAGCCTGCACTGTAAAGTGTACTACACACCGCACTGTAACATGTACTACACACCGCACTGTAAAGTGTACTACACACCGCACTGTAAAGTGTACTACACAGCCTGCACTGTAAAGTGTACTACACAGCGTGCACTGTAAAGTGTACTACACAGCGTGCACTGTAAAGTGTACTACACACCGCACTGTAAAGTGTACTACACAGCCTGCACTGTAAAGTGCACTACACAGCCTGCTCTGTAAAGTGTACTACACACCGCACTGTAAAGTGTACTACACAGCCTGCACTGTAAAGTGCACTACACAGCCTGCACTGTAAAGTGCACTACACAGCCTGCACTGTAAAGTGTACTACACAGCCTGCACTGTAAAGTGCACTACACAGCCTGCACTGTAAAGTGTACTACACAGCCTGCACTGTAAAGTGTACTACACAGCCTGCACTGTAAAGTGTACTACACAGCCTGCACTGTAAAGTGTACTACACAGCCTGCACTGTAAAGTGTACTACACAGCCTGCACTGTAAAGTGTACTACACACCGCACTGTAAAGTGCACTACACAGCCTGCACTGTAAAGTGTACTACACAGCCTGCACTGTAAAGTGTACTACACACCGCACTGTAAAGTGTACTACACAGCCTGCACTGTAAAGTGTACTACACAGCCTGCACTGTAAAGTGCACTACACAGCCTGCACTGTAAAGTGTACTACACAGCCTGCACTGTAAAGTGCACTACACAGCCTGCACTGTAAAGTGCACTACACAGCCTGCACTGTAAAGTGTACTACACACTGCACTGTAAAGTGTACTACACCCTGCACTGTAAAGTGTACTACACACCGCACTGTAAAGTGTACTACACACCGCACTGTAAAGTGCACTACACAGCCTGCACTGTAAAGTGTACTACACAGCGTGCACTGTAAAGTGTACTACACACCGCACTGTAAAGTGCACTACACAGCCTGCACTGTAAAGTGTACTACACACTGCACTGTAAAGTGTACTACACACCCTGCACTGTAAAGTGTACCACACACCGCACTGTAAAGTGTACTACACAGCGTGCACTGTAAAGTGTACTACACAGCCTGCACTGTAAAGTGTACTACACACCCTGCACTGTCTGATAGTGAGAGATTAAAAAGCCACTAAACTTCAGATCTGAGAGTATAAAATGCAGTAACTACTGTAACTAAATCCAAGAAGAGCTTTTTGTCATTAGAACCTGAAGAACTGTAACTGTAATTACAGCCGCAGCTCTTCTGGGACGGTGCTCTGTCTTTTGATTTAAAAGAAGAAATGATTTATAAAGTCTGGCGTTTTTATGGTCAGATGATGAAACCGTATCCGTGCAGTAAAATATTCCAGCTACACTGAGTTCTCCCTGCACTGCTGCTGCTGAGGCGCGGACCTGGCCTGGACATTTGCCTGGGAAATGAAGTGGGGAATAACTGTCTCTCTCTCTCTCTCTCTCTCTCTTCTGTTTTTGGTACACCCACACACTCACATTCACAGTGCAGAACAGAAAACCACACACACACATATAACGCTTGCGTGTCTTGGAAGAATTAAGACATCAAGCTGGTGCTGTGTGTGTGAACTCAAGTTAAGATTTAAGATTTTAAAGCATGTGAATGTAATCATGAATTTTAATGAGCTCAGGATTTTGGTGAATAGGTTTAAAATTAAGCTCCACCCGTAAATATTTGCCTATCAAACTTTATTGTTACAATAAATGATCTCATAATGAAATGGTGTGTCAATGTACTTCCCTTTTCCATGTCACTTTCCTACACTACCCACAATGCCGTTCTGTCCTCACTTGCAGTGGTCCTGACCCCTGCACCCTCGGAAAACCGCCCCTGAGACACACTGATTCTTAGACGCTGATTCACTGAGCCAGTCGTCTAGACATCACAAGCTGGCCCGGGTCTGCATCACTCAGGTCCTTACACTCGCCCCTTCTCCCTGCTGCCCCTCTCTCGCACCACCTACAGGGGGCGCTGTAACCCTGTAACCACCTACAGGGGGCGCTGTAACCCTGTAACCACCTACAGGGGGCGCTGTAACCCTGTAACCCTGTAACCACCTACAGGGGGCACTGTAACCCTGTAACCACCTACAGGGGGCGCTGTAACCCTGTAACCCTGTAACCACCTACAGGGGGCACTGTAACCCTGTAACCACCTACAGGGGGCACTGTAACCCTGTAACCACCTACAGGGGGCGCTGTAACCCTGTAACCACCTACAGGGGGCGCTGTAACCCTGTAACCCTGTAACCACCTACAGGGGGCACTGTAACCCTGTAACCACCTACAGGGGGCACTGTAACCCTGTAACCACCTACAGGGGGCGCTGTAACCCTGTAACCACCTACAGGGGGCGCTGTAACCCTGTAACCACCTACAGGGGGCGCTGTAACCCTGTAACCCTGTAACCACCTACAGGGGGCGCTGTAACCCTGTAACCCTGTAACCACCTACAGGGGTGTAACCCTGTCATGGGGTTAGCGTTAGTGTAGCAGTGGGGTTAATCCTGGAGCTGATCGTTCTATACTGCTGTGGAACGTCTCTCTCTGTCTCTCACACACACACACACACACACACACACACACACAGACATTCACACATGAACACACATTCACACGCACCCACACACACACACACAGACATTCACACAGACCCACAAACAAATAGATTCAGCCCAGTGTGTGTATATTTAGCAACACCAGTGGTTGATCTGATTCAGTTTTTAGAGCATACACACAAACACACACACACATACACACATTAACACACACACACACACACACACACACATACACACACACACACATTAACACACACACACACACACACACACACATTAACACACAAAGGAGAACTGTGTCTGTTTTTTGAGGTTTTGCATCTGTGTGTGTGTGTGTGTGTGTGTGTGTGTGTGTGTGTGTGTGTGTGTGTTTGTTTGTGTATTCAGCAGGAACATCGCTGTGCCAACAACTATTTCTTTAAACAAAAACCATGCAGCTCTAATTTATCTCTCTCACACACACACACACACACACACACACACACACACACACACACACACACACACACACACACACACACACACACAGCTGTGAGTGAAAATCAGGACAAAATAAACACACATGCCTCTCTCACACAGTCAGTCCCTCTGTCTCACACACCACATGTCTGTCTGTCCTGCACGACCTGTCTGTCCTACTTCTGCACAAGTCTCTCACCCTACCTGTCTCTCTCTCTCTCTCTCTCTCACACATACTGTAACCTGTTTGTCTGTCACATATCATATGCGTCTTGCTTACGTACTCTCTCACTCTCACTCACTGTCTCTTTCTCACGTGCTGTCTTTCTCTCTCACGCTCTCTCTCTCTCTCAAACACACACACACACACACACACACATTCACTCATTCTGTGTCTTACCTTGGCACTGGAAGCCCTGCTTTCCAAAACCCCTGCAAGAGAAAAGAGTGTGAGATTTTAGCCCATACTGCTCTCTCTCTCACACACGCACACACACACACACACACACACACACACACACACACACACACTTTCTCTTAAAATATCTTATAAAATGTCTTAGAGGGATTGACGTTCACACAAGCTTGAGGTTCACACCATGTAAATCAACCCTGGGAGCGAGTGTGAGGCGTCTGGGTTCTTCAAGGGAACACACGGTGACCCTGTGACCTACTGTTCCACACGGAGAACATCGGCCTCATCAGAACCTGGTCATGAACCTAGAGACGCAAGACAAAGAACCCTTGAGGGACCCTCAAGAGAACCTCCACACAGAACCTTAAAACCTTGACTGCAGCTAACTGTGTGATAAGAACATACAGAACCTGAGACCCAAAACAAGTCAATGTTTCCACACACACACACACACACACACACACACACACACAACAGATTTTAGCCTTTATTCGTTTTATTTTCCAGTTAGAGCTCGCCCATGTGAACGCACTGTTGTAAGGTTCTGTGCAGAACTGAAGGGAGAACACAGAACACGGGTTCTGCTTAGAGCCGAACATCACGAGTTCTGCGTAAAAGCTCTGACTGATCCGGAGCTTCAGACATTAACTCTGCAATAAAGAACCTTTCAGAACCTTGGAGTCCCCCAAGTGTGTGTGTG
>CM060129.1:25924464-25996964 GCA_030522415.1 Channallabes apus | reverse complement strand
TGCCCCTGTTCTTCTAAGGATTTCATTTTTTTCAGCATCCGCTGCTTTTTGTGGGTCATAACGTCCTCAAGAAGTCATGAAAATCAGCACCCAGGCTGGAACCAGCTGCCATTAGGACCCCCGAGCAGCGGGCCAGGCCCAGGCCCAGGCCCATCACACGACATTTAGCTGCATCGCTCGTACACACTTGCATGTATACACACACGAAACCCAGTACTACACATTTAGATCTCATTGAGCTGAACAACTTTGCAGTGCATGTGATCCGCTCGACTCAACAGGAAGTCATTTATTTAGTGTTGTTTGCATTGTTTGTTATTTAGTGTTGTTTGGGATTTTTGACTTCTCAAACAGTCCATCTGTGATCATACCTTAAACTTATGTCGTAATTGGCGAATAACATCATATTGAGTGACATCAGACTGAGTGACATCACACTGAATGACATCATAATGTGATGATTTTTATTAACATACTTAAAAAGCACATGGGTTGTGTGGTGTGCCGGGGTGGTGCTACATGATGATGAGGCTGTGTGTGTGTGTGTGTGTGGAGTTTGCATGTTCTCCCCATGCCTGGTGAGGTTACTTCGGGTGCTCCAGTTTCCTCCCACAGTACAAAGACATGCAGATTAGGCTAATTTGTATTCCCAATTTATCCATGGCGTGTGTGTGTGTGTGTGTGTGTGTTTGTGTGTGCCCTGCGATGGATTGGAACTCTGTCAAAGGTGTACCCTGCCTCATACCCCAAGTCTCCTGGGATAGGCTCCGCCCCCCACGGCCCTGCAGGATAAAGAGGTACAGACAATGAGTGAGTGTGTGAGTGAGTGAGTGTGTGAGTGTGTGAGTGTGTGAGTGAGTGAGTGTGTGAGTGATGCACACTACGGTTATTTGCACTACCTTGCACACTCACTTCATGTACATCTGTTACATACTCAGAAACTAATTAATTAATTAATAAATTTATTTACTTGTTAATTAATTTTAAATAAATTTTCCTCCTGGTCTTAGTTTACTCTGTAGTTATTGAATGTTGTGTATTTACTGTGTATTGTGTCTTGTCTACAACAAGTGTACAGTGTTTTATGTTGGTCTGTACTTTGAGAGCCACAATCAGAAAATTTAAAATGAAATTTTCTCGTGTGTGTCTCAACATAATAGACAAAAAAAAAACCTGATTCTGATTCTGATAGTGATGAAATGATCAGGACACAATTCTGTGCACCACAGCTCATTTGTCACAGTTTATTGGCCACCAGGTGGCGTAGTCAACTCTGTGCCTTTCTAAAATACTTTTAAAAAATTTCCCCCCACACACAATATTAAATTTGTTTTCGAGAATCTTTGGTTTAAAGTCTCAAATAAATAAATAAATAAATAAATAAATGTTGAACGATACTTTTTTTGAACTAAAAAGTCTGTGTGTATTTGCCATACTGTAAAATTAACTTCAAATGTTTAGTTTCATTAACTTCACATTTTAGTAAAATAATAATAATAATAATAATAATAATATGATTAATAATAATAACAATAATAATGAGTTTTAACTCTGTTATAATCATCATCATCATCATCATCATCATCATCATCAATATACAGAAATGTCTAATGACCCAATTAACCTTCAGTTTTGGACACAGCATGACAGTAATCTGCTAATTATCACACACACACACACACACACACACACCAGCTTTAAGAATATGAGCATTTCACTGCTGCAGGAAAACTGTATTAAAGTGACTCTATGGTCTATAATTTACACTCAGGATGTTTTTTTTCGCTCGAGTGCTCCAGTAACATCGTATGAACTAACATAAGCTAGCCAGCTAATGACGTTAGCAGGAGAATGAAAGGCCGAATGCGTGCAGTATGTACTGAGCTAAACCTGCAGTAGACAGCGTGTGTAAACAGCGGTGTGGATAAAGGAGCTGCTGATCACTTGGTTAGGTAACATCACTGTGAGAAATGCATTTCACACGTACAGAACACAGCAGACGTGCTAAAAAATAAAAGAGACATTTGTGAAATGATTCTTCGCTGCGTTTATTTTCACGAGTGAATTATTAATAATCTTTCCACTTCTGTAATATAAAATCATATTAAAACAAGACAGCACAAATCTAACCATCATGAGGAAGGTTTCATTGAGTGAATAACTGAAGAATTACTCATAAGATGTGTGCATGTGTGTGTGTGTTCTCCATTTTATGAGGAAGCTAAGCATAAAAAGGAAAGCCCCCGATGCAGAAGATCCTTAAATAGATTGAGCGTGTGTTTATTGAGAGCAGAATTTAATCAGAGGTTAAGTCTGGGTTTGAGTCTAATCTGTACATCAGGTGAGGAATAACCAGCTCTAACAGTAAATAAGTGCGAATAATACACCAAGTTTACAAGTCAGAGTTCTCCATAACTCAGAACCTTTCATTACAGATAAAATAAACCCTGATAATAATTTTCAAATCCGGTGAAGGTGTGATCCACGACGTATCAGAAGCATCATCACGAGTCCTCCCTTCGAAGTGCCGCTCGGAGATTGCGCCAGAATTCCTCTCGCTTTTCTTCGTCCTCAGGCCACTCGAGGTACGTCCTGGAGTTCATTATTTTGCGCAGTTTGCAGAAGCGCTTGGGAATCGTCTCTTTGGCGATGGGCTCCAGCAGGATCAGGACGGCCGAATCGTTGCGCTCGTCGATGATCCGAAAATGCGAAAAGTTCAGCTCGTACCGGCACCACTCACTCGTCACGAAGTTTTCCGACAGGACAAAGAGGGTCCGATAGCTACTTTCGATGGACTCGATGATGTTGTCGGCGATCCAGCGGCCTGGTAGGAAGTCCCGCTGGTGCAGACACAGAGCGACCGGAGATTCAGAGCTTTCTAACTCTGGCACGAGGATTTCCTCCACCCACTCCGCATCGTGCTGGCTGTACGATACGAAAGCATCGTAGCGAAAAGTAGCGCAGCCATTTTGCACGGATGGTTTACTTTTTGCTTTTAACCACGCGATCATCATCTGTAGATACCACAAGACGTGAAATTTGTAGCAGGTGACCCCGATGGTGATCACACCGATGACGGTGACAGAGCAGATGACTGATACTAACAGGATCATGTAGCACTCAAAGACTGACGGTTGAGCGTTATCAATAGTAAGACCCCTTAACATGAACGGAGAGTCGCACATGTAGCTGCGATGTCCGTCCCCCAGAGTAATCAAGTGGTCAATAGAACCTTTAAAGAATTCTACAAAATCGCAGCTGCAAAAAAAATGGTTATGTCCAGCTTCCAAGACCTGGAGAGACTGGAACGCGATCAGGTCGCTTTTGTTGAACATGTTCAACGTGTTGCTTTGAATAAACAGCGTGCGTAGGCTGGGGAAGTGGCCACCTTCCGGCAGGGAAATAATCCTGTTCCCTGTAAGCCAGAGCTCCACAAGGTTGGGAAGATGGAGGTGGAACTCTGTCAGGAAGTTCTGGCTCAAATCCAGCACGGTCAGGCTGAGAGGTAGGCATGGAGTTACACGGTGAAGTTTTGTAGTGGAGAGGTTCATAAACCTGAGACTTGCTGGCCAGCTGCAATTCTGTGGCATCTTTACAAAGTTGTTGTGGCTCATGTCTAGCGATGTCAGCCTGTCGAGACTCGTGACCAGGTGGGACATGAGCTGGAGAGATTTCAGCGAGTTGTGACTTACATTGAGCGTGTTAATGATGTGCATCTTGCTGTCCCCATTGCACAGGGATTCCCGCATGGTGATATCTGATAGGAGGTTTTGGCTCAAGTCCAAGTACTCCACCTTTTTAAGAAAACAGCTGGTCAGGCAGGGAATAACGAAAACGGTGCAGTTGATGACGGATATCTTGGTGAGATGCTTCAACAGGAACGATAACTGTGCCATGCTGCTAAATTGGAAGAAGCCCTGGATTTCTATGTTGCGCATGTGTATTGTGTGCAGGTTTTCTAGGTGTGTTGTCCTCGCTTTTTCCCACCAGCCCTGACCTATTAAACAAGTATCCTCAAGGCCGATGTAGGACACCGGAGAGCCGTCCAAAACCTCTAGAAGGCGACTGACTGCCTCGTCAGTTGCTATTATGTTTTGAAAGGTAAGACTTCTGGTGCAACCTTCTCTCACCTCTTTAATGGGCTCTATCAGTTCTTGTGTCTCCAGTGAGACATCTCTAATGGTCAGCAATGTCTCAGGGTGAGAAACATCTCGAAGGATCTTTGATACGAGTGCTGGATCGTCCTTAAACAACCGCGAAAGACTGACTGACACTGCTCTGATGGGTTGAACAGTCTGGAAACTTCCGTTCTCATATGATCTGAGGTCACCACAGACAAACGTCAGCTCATCCAGCTGTCTAATATTACGCAGCAAATTCTGTTTCACATCCTTGATCCAAGGGTTACCGAACTGTAACGTTCTCAGCACAGGGTTTTCCACAAATTGAAACAGGGCAACGGATCCCAAAGTGGTGTACCGGTTTCCCAAGATGTTCAAATGTTTCAGGGACCGAAGCTCTGAAAACCACTGGGAGGAAATGTTTCTCAGGTTATTGAATGAAAGATCAAGATCTTCCAGTTTGCTTTGGGAATGAAATGCTTCTTTGTGGATCATGCTGAGTTTGTTCTTCTGCAGATTTAAAGTTCTCAGCTCTGTGTAGGAGCTCAGATCCCCCTGAGTGATGGATTCGATCTTGTTGAAGGACACGTCCAGGGAAAGAACATGATCTGGAACTATGGGTACACGGTGGAGGTTCTTGGCTCGACAGTTGCAGAAATGGTCTTCGTCGCAGTCATTACAGGTTGGTCTCTCAGGGGTCAGAGTGAGAGTGAGAGTGAGAGTCAGGCTAAAACTGATGAATATACCCAGTGGCACCTTCATCCTGCAAAACAACAGAAAAGAAAAAAAGGTGAAATGTTTGTATTGTTTGAAATCACTGGTTATGTTAGCATGCTTTAGTGAAGGATAGTTAACTACCGATTAACCACGTTGTCCTGCAATCTACTAACAAGTTCAGAAAGTTCTGTATGTGCTGGATCAAGTGCTATTCGATAAATAACAACTAACTGGAGGTTAACTAAGGTACTTTTTTTTATTTAAAAGACTTTACTGTCTATTTGTTTAATTGTTAGAAGTGATTTTATTTTATGTATACTTTATATGACTTATTAATATTTGCAACAAATTTTATTTTATTTTGTGTGAACGGAATGAAACCATTGTTTTGTTTATAAGTGTACACACGGTATTGTTTTTTTGTGTATTTATTAAAATAAAAAGGAGACCTTAATAATTTTTAAAGTAATAAATACTTTTTAATGACTTGTATAACTATAAGTATAAGCATTGAGGAAAAATAAATGTTTTTTTTCTTCATTGCTTTATATTTTCATTCCAGCCAAGGTATAAACACCATCAGGTGACCTGATTAACACTGTTTATCAGCTCTACTCCAGAACTGGTGACAGGCCGAACCGAGCCCCATGGGACACGGAGGCCCCGCCCCACAACCCACAGCACCCAAAGGATCCACTGCAAATGTCCTGGCGCCAGACACCCCCCCCCCCCCCCCCCCCACACACACACAGGGACCCTACGGAGCCGCCCCAGTGGCTCAAGGGGAACCAACACACTACTGGGGTTCAATTTTGTGTTTAATTGTTATGGTTGATCAATAAGTATTTTGTATAATAACATTTTTATTATTATTATTATTTTTTTTTTTATTGTACTTTTTTTTGGTCCCTCAAATTGGATTTCTTGAGCCCAGACCTAAATCCGATCTAAATCTAATCCTAAAATGAAACCTAACCTTTGCTATACCGTATTTATCTTAATATATCAAAAAAACACCACCAACAACAACAACAAAAACAAAACAATTACAATTAGTTTAAATTTAAGTACATGTATAACTCAAAGTTTGCAGGTTAGTGCACTTTTATGAGAAGAACGAACCTTACAGTATATATACAATAGAAACAATGTCCATAAGGAAAGAAGAAAGAAAGTAATTCTTAGCAAGTGAAACTATTTTAAAATATACTGTAAAAATTAAACAAATACTTCTTATTTAAATCTTAATTATAAGTCCTGTAGCTTATTGCTTTTATTTTTATTTTTTACATATTTCAATTTTTTCATATTACATATTACATATTCACTTTCACTCATTTAATTTTTACTTCATAAGCTTAAAGTCAATGTAATAAATTAGTCATTAGTTTGTAATATTTTTGTTTTGGTGTCATCTGGAAATTCTAGATATCTTTAGCTTGTATTCAAGATATTTTGACTTTACTAAGATGTCATCGTTCGGGTTGATAATTCAGAAATATCGCCATGTTTTGTAAAACAGTAAAGTATCCACCAGCCTCTATACTGTCATCAAGTGATGCAATGCATTTAGACATCATTCTAATGTGCATTATTTAACGCAGAATATTTACCTCAATGGAGTGTTATTATGATTTTTAATTAGTCATGAAAGTATTTAAATAGCATTTAAAGTATAAAATGTAATTTTCATGTACAAATCCTTAGCTAGTTTAACTTTTTAAATTCTGTAAATGGTTTTCTATCTAAAAAACTGAAGAGAATGATTTGCATGTACTGTAATGTGCCGGTGGCTTGTTACCTGATGGCTGTCCTGCTGGTCGTGTTGCTTCTGGAGAGAAGCTGAAAACATCACAGGAGAATCAAAACTATAAACATCAGTAGTTCAGTTCACCAGTAGATCAAAGTTTTGTTTGTAATAAGCTTTTCGTGGAGTTGTTTCATTTCACTGCTCGACAGTTTGAGGATTTGAAAAGAGGAAGCTTCGCACTTGGCTGATCCATCGTCACCGCACATCCAGTGTTTACATCAAGGCAACAATCACTGCTGTTACAGGCACGAAGACAACACAAGGGTATAAAGATACAAAAAAATACACTGATGTGAGGAAAGTGACTTGTAATAAAGTCTTCCACATTAACTCCTCCTCCTACATTGTTCATATACTCGCTAGCTAATTAGTTTGATGCCACTGGAGTTTAAGTAGCTTGCTTTAAGTAGGTCCAAATGCTAGTTATTAGTTTCTCTTTTAATTCTATGAGAAATTAAATTTTCTAAGAACAATTGTGTAAAAATATAATCGAACCATCTGATTGTAGCAGGTCTCAGTATTCAGCAAATACAACCTCAGACAAACAACAACATAGAACTTTTCCTCACTGTGCCATTATTTATTTAAGAAAAATGAGGCCAGGAAGAAACAAAAATAAAAAAAACCATGTGGGCAATACTAAGTACCCCCTTAGAGCTTCCACAGATTTAAACATGTAAGTTGTAACCAGGTGCTGCTTAATCATCAGTCCTTTATTAACTGATCAATAGCATGTGTGCAGACGTCTATAAAAGCAGAAGTTTTGGCAGTTTGCTGGTCTGAAGCTCTTTGGTGTGTGTTAACACAATGCCGAGAGGGAAAAACATCAGCAGTGGTCTTAGTGCTGCTTCACACCAATCTGGAGAGGGTTGTTAAAACCATTTACAAACGATTTGGTGTTTATCGTACTACAGTGAGAAAGACTGAAGTGGAAAGCATTCAGGACTGGTGCCTTCACAAGAGTGGACGTCCCAGGACCTTCACCTTCAGGTCAGACCGTGCAATGTTCAGAGAAATACAACAAAACCCAAGAGCTACTGAACATCTCAGACACTACAGGAGGCACTGAGCATGTTAAATATGATGACAGCACAATCAGGAGGAGACCGAAAGTGTACAGTTTGTTTGGAAGAGTTGCCAGGAGAAAGTCTCTTCTGTCTCAAAAAAACACGACTGAAGTTCACAAACCTGCATCTTAACAAACCACAGGCTTCTGGAACTTATTTAAGTAAATAGTGTTTTAAAAGCAAAGTATTATAAAATTCACTTAATAATAATAATAATAATAATAATAATAATAATAATAATGTGTGAATGAGTGTGTGAATGAGTGTGTGAATGTGTGTGTGTGTGCCCTGTGATGGATTGGCACCCTGTCCAGGTTGTACCCCGCCTTGTGCCCTAAGCCTCCTGTGATAGTCTCCAGGTCCCCGCGACCCCGAATAGAGGATAAAGCGGTATAGAAGATTAATGAATGAATAATAATAATAATAATAATAATAATAATAATAATAATAATAATAATAATAGCATTTTAAATCAAAGTATATTTAATGAAATAAATAAACCTACATTTAAACATTAAACTTAACATGCTGGTTTCACTGTAAATTATTTATACAAACCTTTATTTAAAGTAAACTTACTAGAATGTAAGCTTAATACATTTGGGCCATTTTTATAGAGTTTATGCTTGAATTTTTGTGCAGCAATGCGAATAATGATTATGAACATAAATTTGTTTAATTTAATTTGTTAATTTGGTTATTCTTCATAAAAATTTGTGAAGTCATATACAAACATTTACCAAATTAGTAGTAGTACAAAAATTCTAGTGTGATAATTTTAACTTCAAATAATTTAATGCTTTTATTAATAAACACTAGTGAACAGATGAAGTTAGACAGGAGTCTCCATGGTCTATGATGGAGCAGGGAGCAGAGGTAAAGAAGGTGCAGGATTTTAAGTACTTAGGGTCAACGGTCGAGAGCAACGGAGAGTGTTCAAAGGAGGTAAAGAGACGAGTACAGGCAGGTTGGAATGGGTGGAGAAAAGTGTCAGGTGTGTTGTGCGATAAAAGAACATCAGCGAGAATGAAAGGAAAGGTGTACAGGACAGTGGTGAGACCAGCGATGCTCTACGGCTTAGAGACAGTGGCACTGAAGAAAAGACAGGAGGCAGAGTTGGAGGTAGCAGAGCTGAAGATGTTGAGGTTCTCTTTGGGAGGGACAAGGATGGATAGGATCAAGAATAAGTTCATCAGAGGGACAACCCATGTTAGATGTTTTGGAGATAAAGTCAGAGAGGCCAGATTGAGGTGGTTTGGACATGTTCAGAGGAGAGATGGTGAATATATCGGTAGAAGGATGCTGAGGTTGGAACTGCCAGGCAGGAGGTCTAGAGGAAGACCAAAGAGGAGATTTATGGATGCAGTGAGAGAGGACATGAAGTTAGTTGGTGTGAGAGAAGAGGATGCAGAGGATAGTGTTAGATGGAGGCAGATGATTCGCTGTGGCGACCCCTGAAAGGGAACAGCCCAAAGACAAAGAAGAAGAAGAAGAACACAAGAAGAAATTTATAAGCTATTTAGAAATGACATTGTGAACAATGACATTGTGAACATCCCGTTTTAGCTTTTCTTAACAAAGAGAATGAAAAAATATGATCCACTAACCTTTTAGATAAATGGTGTAAAATTTGGATTTGAAAAGAAGAAAAAAGGGGAAGTAAAACCTTGTGGTTGGTAATTTCGCCTTGAGCACAAACAACTCATTTGTTTTGTTTTTTAAATTACTTCCAGAACAAATCACGCAGCTCTTTTACTGACTTTTTTTACTTTTATTTTTCTGTTGCATATATCACAGTAAATTATTAATATTCACTTAATCAAGTACACCAGTGTATAAGGCCATGGCCTGAACACAAGAGTATAACCTATAAAGTCTGCAATTTGTCTTTGTGTATAAGCTTTATAGACACGCCCTAATAATAAACAACAACAAATACTGGCAGCGCTTTACCAAGATGAAGCCACCCCCCCCCCCACTTTAAGATAAAACTGCCTTTTGTCTTAATGTAGGAGTGTATTTGTTTTGTTTCTTTAATTAATTATTGAAGATAGATATTATTTGAAGAAAACTCCAAACAACTGATGGGATTTTATCTAAAAGGAAACATTCTGTAAACAATTAAAAACTTTAATAGTGCATACAGGTTCTCCTCAGAAGTTCTATCGGTCTTGGCGAGTCACATACCTGCATGTTTACCTGGATCAGGTTTGTTCAGTCAATCAGAACCTACAGAATGAAATAATGTCATAGAAGTTCTATAAAGTACTAATGTGTAGCGTGGCCACATAAAGGGGCGGTTAAACTGCAGGGGAAAAGGGAAGGAGCTAATGTTGCTCACCTGCACCAACAAACTGACCCCTTTCGGTTCTTTTCGTCCCCATGGCAACGGTGCCTTGGTTCCGGGGTTAAGCTCTCGCGCGCATGCGCAGCTGTGCCGCGAGGGAACCCTGATGACCTATCAGGTCACGTGTGCCGGTATAAAGCCGGAACCGGCACGACAGTCAACACGGAGAGATGAAGCAAGCAGCGCTGTGTTTGGAGAGAGAGAGCGAGCTAGTTAGCTATTGCCAGTGGATTATTCTTTTCCTGGACGGCAACTATACCCCTCTCATTCCGTTTCTCGAGCTCCCGGACTTACCATCTTTCCCCGGTGAGATCGAGCCATCTCCCCATTTCATCATTCCATACATTTACAATAACACGGACTTGGACATTCATACATACGCACACACACACTCGCACACACTACTGACATTGTACATATTTGTTTATATTTTGTATATATTGTTTTTTCGTTGCACTTCATTTGTTTGTTTGTCTTTTGTACATAATACACTTGGGTTTGGTTTTGGATTCTGTTGTTGTGTCCGTCTTTCCTTGCTCCGCGAAGGTTGCGCAATACCGGAAGTGAGTGTAATCAACCCGTTTTTAGATCTTAGACCCCGATTTAGTGTAATTAGCTCAAATAATAATTCTGAGCGTTACATATTGGTGGCCCGTACGGGGAGTCTATTTGTTTGGGTGTTTTTCCGGTGTTGTGTGAATTTGTGGAGCAAAATAGACGCTAACATGGCTAGTGCTAAAGCTAACCTGCTTGCTAATGCTAGTAGGACCGGGAGGGCCAACTCTGTTGCCGGTAGTAAAACACTGGATGAGGAATGTGCATTTGTGACAAGGCGTAATCCTAAATCATTGCTTAGTTCGTTGTATGTATCAGATAGACATGATAACATTGAGGAGCTTATGTCTAATATGTCTGATAGTTTAAAAACAATGCGTTCAGAACTTGAGCAATGTAAAGGGGATGTAGTGGCTATGACTGAAAAGGTGGGTGTGTTGGAGAGGAATTTCAGAGACTCCATGGACAGCAGCTTAAACCGCGAACTCAGTTTTCGACAGGCAGTAGACACCAAGCTAGATGAGCTGGAGCGCTACTGCCAGGAGTCGCTAGGGAAACTGGAGAAAGCAGTAGCGGACTGTTTCTTGCGCCGTGATATCGTCTGGGAGAAGCAGATGAAGAAGCTGCGCCTCTTTAACACGCCCACCGCCCTCAGATCTGTAGCACACTCCGTGGCGTCTTCACCACCTCCATCTCTACATTCAGCTGATCGTCCAACCGCTGCAGCACCAGAGAAGGACAGCCAGGAGAATGGGAAGAAAGGGGCACCTCTGCCCTCTGCTACTCTGGCCCAGGCCGGACCGTCCAACGCCCAGCCCATCTCTGCACCCTCTCAGTTCTACTACGCCGTGCCCACCAAAGCAGAACCTCCTCAACCTACCTCGGAGCGGTCAGCCGCCCCTCCCAGAGACCTCGCAGAGGTGGAACCGCCACAGCGGGAAGGTCTCCAGGTGGCGCTAATAGCCACGGTGGTCGAGGTCGGAGCGACCCAGACCCAGGGTGTCTCCTTCGAACACCACCAGGGGGCGTTACACCGTAGGGTTCCGAGGAAGAAGGGAGGAGCACTCCAGCTGGTAGTCCCACCTACAAACGTCCAGACGTACCTACAAGACTTTCACTAAAAGCCGTCGGGTGGCCACCGGGGGGGGCTAAAAACCCTACTAAGCCTCCTAGACGTCGCCTGGTGGCCCACCATCCGCAAGGACGTCTGGCGGTACGTGGGTGCGTGCGAGGTCTGCCAGAACACCCAGAGTGAGGCTAAGCGAACCAGGGGCCGCTGGAGCAGCCTACCACCCAACAACACTCCACAGACCCAGCCACTGATACAGAACCGACCGACATCAAGATCACAGCGGAGGAAGAGACACCACCACCAACAGGTCAGCCTGCCAAAGAAGCCAGCTACCACAGTTCCAGCAGCTCGAGGTGCCAGAGCTACCGGGCGGGCTGGTTTGGCGATGGACTCCATCTCTTTCCTCTGCCCATCAAAGACTTGTCAGGTGAGCTAGTGCCCAGTGGGAGGGTCCTGCTAAAAGACACAAAAAAGAACCAATGGACTGACACTAGATCTGGGGGCAACCCACTAAACCGAGAAAGTGGATCAAAAAAAGTGCTAGTGCGGTCCTCTCCTCACACGCCGGAGGCTGGTGGGGGGGGGTCTATGTAGCGTGGCCACATAAAGGGGCGGTTAAACTGCAGGGGAAAAGGGAAGGAGCTAATGTTGCTCACCTGCACCAACAAACTGACCCCTTTCGGTTCTTTTCGTCCCCATGGCAACGGTGCCTTGGTTCCGGGGTTAAGCTCTCGCGCGCATGCGCAGCTGTGCCGCGAGGGAACCCTGATGACCTATCAGGTCACGTGTGCCGGTATAAAGCCGGAACCAGCACGACAGTCAACATGGAGAGATGAAGCAAGCAGCGCTGTGTTTGGAGAGAGAGAGAGAGCTAGTTAGCTATTGCCAGTGGATTATTCTTTTCCTGGACGGCAACTATACCCCTCTCATTCCGTTTCTCGAGCTCCCGGACTTACCATCATTCCCCGGTGAGATCGAGCCATCTCCCCATTTCATCATTCCATACATTTACAATAACACGGACTTGGACATTCATACATACGCACACACACACTCGCACACACTACTGACATTGTACATATTTGTTTATATTTTGTATATATTGTTTTTTCGTTGCACTTCATTTGTTTGTTTGTCTTTTGTACATAATACACTTGGGTTTGGTTTTGGATTCTGTTGTTGTGTTCGTCTTTCCTTGCTCCGCGAAGGTTGCGCAATACCGGAAGTGAGTGTAATCAACCCGTTTTTAGATCTTAGACCCCGATTTAGTGTAATTAGCTCAAATAATAATTCTGAGCGTTACAAATGGAGGTCTACGGAGTTCTATAGAAATGTGGGAGAAGAGTTCTGCAGGGAATGAGGTTGCTACAGGAGGCCGTTCTATTCTCTGAGGACTTTTAAACAGAAACAGAAAAACAAATCTTAGCAGCAAAATAGGAACATCCTAAAGAATCCATTCTACAGACAATTGTCCTTAAAGCCATTTTAAACAGAAGGTCATGGTCACTGGCAGGATGATGAGTAGTTAACAGTGCTAACATTCGACTGGTCCAAGTGGTTCACCTGAAAGAGTGGGTCGATCTGTAGGGACCTGAGCTTAACCAGTGATACGGCAGCAGGAAGGTGGCGGGAAACTGGGGGAAGAAAACGCAAGAGCTAACATTACGTTTACTGCCGCGTTAACTGGAGCTTTAACTCTCATCCACCATATTGAATTGAAAGTTCAAACCACAATTATTCATACAAACCAGTGCAATGGAAAGACCAGTATTGGGAAGGATAAGTGCACATTAGCATGCTAGTTAGCTAACACACTCAAAAGATTACTAGCAAAATACAAGTAGCTAATTTACAAACCTACAGTACTTAGCTCTGTCACGTTTCCATCACTAATCGCCGTCTTTTCTCCTTTTTTCCCACGCTGTCATGTCTTCTCCCTCACGTGCTCGTGTTTTCCGTCCATCTGTCATGCTCTTACACACGCCCGACCACTTTACACACTGGCATCTCATTCACAAACTAATTTCTCCCGGCATTTAAGGAAGCACAGAGCGCGATCTCGTTGCCAGATTATTGCGTGCCTTCAGAGCCCAGTCTTCTCGCGTTTCTTTTTTGTGCAAGTTGTTTCCGTTTTCGACCTCGCCTGTTCTCGGTTTTTTGATTCTAGTCTATCGTTTTGGATCTCGTTCGCTGTTTGTTTCCTGTTGGTTTTGACCTTTCGCTTCGGCTCACGATTACGTCTCTGCTCGCTTCCCCTTCGGATTTTTTCACCCCGCTGACTGACTCAGTGGCTGCTCCCCTCACAGCTCTCACTTCCTCAAAGCTACCCTTTCTGTGGAACACAAGGGCAGAAGAGTCCTTTATGAACCTCAAACGGAGATTCACTTCAGCACCCGTTCTCACCATCCCAGACCCCTCCCTCCAATTCACCGTCGAGGTGGATGCTTCTGAAACAGGGGCTGGAGCCATCCTCTCTCAGAGAAGCCCCAAGGACAACAAGCTGCATCCCTGTTCCTTTCTCTCTCACCGATTAACTCCAACAGAACAAAATTATGACATCGGCGACAGAGAGCTACTGGCTATCAAACTAGCCCTCGAGGAGTGGAGACATTGGTTGGAGGGGGCCCAGCACCCCTTTCTGGTCTGGACTGACCACAGAAACTTGGAGTACTTAAAATCAGCCAAAAGATTAAATGCCCGCCAAGCCCGCTGGTCCCTGTTTTTCTCAAGATTCAACTTCACCATATCCTACCGCCCAGGCTCTAAGAACACCAAACCCGATGCTCTTTCCCGACAGTTCTCTCCGCCCCAGGATATCGCTCTTAGGGGAAACATCCTCCCACCGCACTGTATGGTGGCTGCTACCCAGCAGGACGTCGAAGCTCTGGTCAGACAGACCCTAGAACAAGAGCCAGGCCCAAGTAACGCCCCCGCCAACCGCCTATTCGTCCCTCAATCAGTTCGCCCACAGGTCCTTGAATGGGGACACTGCTCCAGATTGGCCTGTCACCCGGGAGGGGCACGAACCCTGTACCTGATCCAGCAACGCTTCTGGTGGGCAACCATGAGGCAGGATATCTTCGGATTTGTGGCAGCATGTCAGACATGTTCAAGAAACAAGTCATCCAACCAACCTCCAGCAGGCCTCCTTAAACCACTCCCCATCCCTCACCGCCCTTGGTCTCACATCGCACTGGATTTTGTTACAGGACTCCCAACTTCAGAGGGGAACTCTTGCATTATGACCATTGTGGATCGTTTCTCCAGAGCCGCCCATTTTGTCCCTCTGACCAAACTCCCCTCAGCCAAGGAGACTGCCGAGCTGCTCATCCTTCATGTTTTTCGACTACATGGACTTCCTGTCGACATTGTCTCTGACAGGGGACCCCAGTTCTCTGCACACTTCTGGAAGGCCTTCTGTAGACTCATTGGTGCCATGCCAAGTCTGTCTTCTGGTTATCATCCACAATCCAATGGACAGACGGAGAGAACAAACCAAAAGCTGGAGACCTCTCTGAGATTCATGACGTCACAGAACCCCTCTTCATGGAGCAGGATGCTCCCATGGGTGGAATATGCCCACAACTCTCTCCCCACGTCATCTACCGGGATGTCCCCCTTTCAGTGTTGCTTGGGCTATCAACCACCCCTGTTTCCTTCTCAGGAAGAAGAAGTAGCGGTCCCTTCTGCACAGAGTTTCATGCGACGTTGCAAGAGGACTTGGCAGAGAGCTCGGTTCCAACTCTTAAAGTCAGTACAAGCCTTCAAACTACAAGCCGATCGATGGCGCTCGATTGCTCCAAGATACAAGGTCGGCGATAGAGTAATGCTTGCCACACGGGACATTCCCCTCAAAACTATCTCACGAAAACTATCCCCTAGTTTCATTGGCCCGTTTACCGTCACTAAAGTTATCAACCCTTGCTCTGTCAGGTTACGCCTGCCTTCCACTATGCACAGAATAAACCCCGCCTTCCACGTCTCGCAAATCAAGCGCTTGGTTACCAACCCTCTATGAACACCCACCCACCCACCTCCTCCTTCCCCGTTTCATCGATGGTGGCAAAGCATTCACGGTCCATCGACTTCTTAAGTCCCGCCGCAGAGGGAGGGGCGTCCAGTATCTGGTAGACTGGGAGGGCTACGGCCCTGAGGAGAGGAGCTGGGTTCCTGCCAGATTTATTCTAGACCCCAAATTAATATTAGAATTTCATAAACATTTCCCTGAGGCGCCCCGCCCAAACGCCCAGAGGCGTTCGTAACGGGAGGGGTACTGTCACGTTTCCATCACTAATCGCCGTCTTTTCTCCTTTTTTCCCACGCTGTCATGTCTTCTCCCTCACGTGCTCGTGTTTTCCGTCTATCTGTCATGATCTTACACACGCCCGCCCACTTTACACACCGGCATCTCATTCACAAACTAATTTCTCCCGGCATTTAAGGAAGCACAGAGCGCGATCTCGTTGCCAGATTATTGCGTGCCTTCAGAGCCCAGTCTTCTCGCGTTTCTTTTTCGTGCAAGTTGTTTCCGTTTTCGACCTCGCCTGTTCTCGGTTTTTTGATTCTAGTCTATCGTTTTGGATCTCGTTCGCTGTTTGTTTCCTGTTGGTTTTGACCTTTCGCTTCGGCTCACGATTACTTCTCTGCTCGCTCCCCCTTCGGATTTTTTCGCCCCGCTGACTGACTCATTGGCTTTGAATTCTCGCACTGGCTCACGACACCGTCTCTGCTCGCTCCTTTTTTATTCATGCACCGCAGACTGATTCTACTGGCTTTTCGACCTGTTTTTGTCAGCTCTGTATTACGTCATTGGGATTCCCCCAGAAACACGGAAGTACTCGGCTGCCGGCGTGCCACACACTCCCCGTTCAAGTTTGCGTCTGAGCCACGCCCCCTTTGGAGCTATAAACTGCACTTGGATCCAGCCTCTCTTGCTCTCTTCTTTATTCTGCGCGCCCTGACAAGCTCAGCTAAATAAAAGTTACACATTATTACTGAGAAGTTTCCTATAATGCACATTTAGCTAGCTAACTCTTTTTATTTAGGTTATTTATGGGGTTCTAGCGTGTTCTCCCTGTGGGTTTCCTCCATGTATTCCGGTTTCCTCCCACAGTCCAAAGACATGCAGATAAGGATAATTGTTTTTCCAAATTGCCCATAGTGTGTGAATGAGTGTGTGTATGTGTGTGTGTGTGTGTGTCCTGCGATAGATTGGCATAGGGTGTCCCCCACCGCGTGCCTTAAGTCTCCTGGGATAGGCTCCGCCCCCCCGCTGCCCTGTATACAGGATAAAGCAGTGTAGACGTGAGTGAGAGTGTGAGTGAGTAAGTAGTTTTAATTAACATTTTACTGTAAAACACATCAACATAATCATCAGGAAATATGATTTAATTTTATTTATCTTTAGTATAAAAACAGAGTTTCTGTGTGTGCTAGACTAATTTGTTGCATTTATTTACATATCAGTTTATTTTTGTTTACAAACAACAAATAAGTTTTGTGTCTAAATCTGTGAATATATTCTTATATTTATTTGAATGTTTTCATCTTTAGTAAAACATTTCTGCTTGGGGATGTTCAATTCAAATAGGTAATGCAGAGAAGTGCAGAACTGCGTTAGGTTATTGTTGGAGAAATTGGAGAAGGTGAGGAGGGCGAAGATGTAAATACTCACAAATACTCATATCAGTAACACAGTGGGGGAAACAAGTGTTTGATCCCCTGCAGATCTTCTAAGTTTGCCCGCTTACAAAGAAATGAAGGGTTTATAATTTTTATCATAGGTTTATGGTACAGGATAGAGACAGAATATCAAGCAAAAAAACAAAAAATACACATAATGTTATAAATCGATTTGCATTTCAGTGAGGGAAAAGTATTTGATCCTCAAGCAACCAACTATAATTCTGGCTCCCCCAGACTGGTTATGTGCTCTTATGGTACATATTCATTTAAGAAGGAGCTCCTAACAACAACGCGTTATGTGTATAAACACCACCTGACTACAGAATGTCTATCTTCCATTCATAACTCATCACCATCGGCAAGACCAAACAGGTGTCAAAGGAAGTCAGGGACAAGACTGTAGACCTGCACAAGGCTGGAGTGGGCTACAAGACCATCAGCTAGAAGCTTGGTGAGAAGGAGACGACTGCTGGAGTGATTATTTGCAGATGGAAGAAATACAAATGATCAATGAACAAAAGGATTGGGATAAAGTGAGACCAACATTTTGCCCTTTGGCATCAACTTGACGCTCTGTTTTTGGAGGAAAAAAATGCTGACTATGACCCCAAGAACACCAACACCAAACACTATGCCAGTCGAGCACGGAGGTGGAAACATCATGCTTTAGGGCTGGTTTCATGCTAAAGGTACAGATTGACTTTGCTGCATTGAGGAGATAGTGGATGAGGCCATGTGTTGTAACACTTTGGACGAGAACCTCTTGAAGATGTGGATGGGTCTTCCAGCATGACAACCCAAAACATACCCAAAACGGACATGCACACAGACTCCGAGACGGGATTCAACCTCAGACCGTGGAGGTGTGAGGCCGACAGCGCTAAGCGCTACACCACTGTCCCGCCTACTTTGCAAAAGTGTGAAATTTTACATTTTAAATAAAGTGATGTCGTGAACAAAATAAGCAGCTGCCTTGATTTTTTTAAATGGATTGAAAAAAAAAAATCTTGACTGCGGTTTAAGGAAAGCTGTATCTATTGAAAAATCACATGGCGCCACCTTGTGGTGTGAACGCTGACAGTTTTGTAACTAAGTTACCTAATTAATGTCAGGAGGTTGAGATAAAATACAGTGGTGTGAAAAACTATTTGCCCCCCTCCTGATTTCTTATTCTTTTGCATGTTTGTCACACAAAATGTTTCTGATCATCAAACACATTTAACTATTAGTCAAAGATAACACAAGTAAACACAAAATGCAGTTTTTAAATGAGGGGTTTTATTATTTAGGGAGAAAAAAAATCCAAACCTACATGGCCCTGTGTGAAAAAGTAATTGCCCCCTGAACCTAATAACTGGTTGGGCCACCCGTAGCAGCAATAACTGCAATCAAGCGTTTGCGATAACTTGCAACGAGTCTTTTACAGCGCTCTGGAGGAATTTTGGCCCACTCATCTTTTCAGAATTGTTGTAATTCAGCTTTATTTGAAGGTTTTCTAGCATGAACCGCCTTTTTAAGGTCATGCCACAACATCTCAATAGGATTCAGGTCAGGACTTTGACTAGGCCACTCCAAAGTCTTCATTTTGTTTTTCTCCAGCCATTCAGAGGTGGATTTGCTGGTGTGTTTTGGGTCATTGTCCTGCTGCAGCACCCAAGATCGCTTCATCTTGAGTTGATGAACAGATGGCCGGACATTCTCCTTCAGGATTTTTTGGTAGACAGTAGAATTCATGGTTCCATCTATCACAGCAAGCCTTCCAGGTCCTGAAGCAGCAAAACAACCCCAGACCATCACACTACCACCACCATATTTTACTGTTGGTATGATGTTCTTTTTCTGAAATGCTGTGTTACTTTTACGCCAGATGTAACGGGACACGCACCTTCCAAAAAGTTCAACTTTTGTCTCGTCGGTCCACAAGGTATTTTCCCCAAAGTCTTCAATTCAATTCAATTCAATTCAGTTTTATTTATATAGCGCTTTTAACAATGGTCATTGTCACAAAGCAGCTTCACAAAAATTAAAGAAATTTAACAAAAAATAAAAATAAATAAAAAATAAAAATAAAATAAATAAATAAATAAATAATAAAAACAATAATAATAATAATAATAATAATAATAATAATTATAGAAAATAAAATAATTGGAAGTGTGGATGTGTGAGAAAAATGTGCAGATAATAATAATAATAATGAGACGAATGAATGAAATTTCTCTGATGAGCAAGCCAAGGGTGACGGCGACGGTGGCAAGGAAAAACTCCCTGAGATGGCATTAGGAAGAAACCTTGAGAGGAACCAGACTCAACAGGGAACCCATCCTCATTTGGGCGATAACAGATAGAAATGATATAACATCTTGTGTGTTGTGCAGGTGAAAATTCAATATGACAGAAATTATTTAAATTGTCATGAAGACCAGTTCAGCATAGGGACGAGTCAGTAGGTGCAGAGGGCAGATGAGGTCTGGATCACTGGAAGCACAGGAGCAGCATGTGTAGCTCCAACCATCATAAAGCTGAATCCAGTTGGAGCTGCTCCTTCTCTGGATGCCTCAGGAACCTCGCAGGGTCGGCCTTTGTCTACTGAAGCTGGCAAAATCTCCCGATGCCTCGGGATGGGTAGAGAAATACAGAACAGATGGGGAGAATTAGCGTAGTTGCCATTCGGTATAGAAGAAGAAGAAGAAGAATATTCAATTATTGTCACATGTACTTTTTACAGCACAGCGAAATTTCTTCTTCGCATATCCCAATTAGGAAACTGGGGTCAGAGCGCAGGGTCAGCCAGCTTACAGCGCCCCTGGAGCAGATAGGGTTAAGGGCCTTGCTCAAGGGCTCAACAGTGGCACCTTGCCGATGCTGGGGTTCGAACCCCCGACCTTCCGATCAGTAACACAGAAACCCACAGCCTTAACCGATTGAGCCACCACTGCCCCTATAGGTGTACTGGAGTATGAGTACTGGGATGAGTTATGTGTATGCCAGATTAAAAAGATGCGTCTTGAGTCTACTTTTGAACTGAGAAACCGTGTCTGCTCCCCGAACACTGTCTGGAAGGCTATTCCAAAGCTTTGGAGCTAAATATGAAAAAGCCCTACCCCCTTTTGTAGATTTTGAAATTCTGGGAACTACCAGAAGTCCGGAGTTTTGTGATCTTAAGGCGCGTGGTGGATTGTAGCGTATCAGAAGACTGGTTAGGTATGTGGGAGCTAAACCATTTAAGGCCTTGTATGTAAGTAATACTATTTTGTAATTTATTCTAAACTGAACAGGTAGCCAGTGCAGGGATGATAATATTGGGGTTATATGATCATATTTTCTGGATCTAGTGAGAACCCTGGCAGCTGCATTTTGGATTAACTGAAGCTTGTTTATTGAGGATGCAGGACAACCACCTAGTAATGCATTACAATAGTCCAGTCTGGAGGTCATGAATGCATGAACTAGTTTTTCTGCATCAGATACGGATAAGATGTTCCTAAGTTTAGCAATATTTCGAAGATGGAAAAAGGCTGTTTTTGTGATATTTGAAATGTGATTTTCAAAAGACAAGTTATTGCCAAAAGTCTTGGCAATCATTGAGATGTTTTTTAGCAAAATTGAGACGAGCCTTAATGTTCTTTTTGCTTAAAAGTGGTTTGCGCCTTGGAAATCTGCCATGCAGGCCGTTTTTGCCCAGTCTCTTTCTTATGGTGGAGTCGTGAACACTGACCTTAATTGAGGCAAGTGAGGCCTGCAGTTCTTTAGATGTTGTCCTGGGGTCTTTTGTGGCCTCTCGGATGAGTTGTCTCTGCGCTCTTGGGGTAATTTTGGTCGGCCGGCCACTCCTGGGAAGGTTCACCACTGTTCCATGTTTTTGCCATTTGTGGATAATGGCTCTCACTGTGGTTCGCTGGAGTCCCAAAGCTTTAGAAATGGCTTTATAACCTTTACCAGACTGATAGATCTCAATTACTTTTGTTCTCATTTGTTCCTGAATTTCTTATAGCTTTTGAGGTGCTTTTGGTCTACTTCTCTGTGTCAGGTAGCTCCTATTTAAGTGATTTCTTGATTGAAACAGGTGTGGCAGTAATCAGGCCTGGGGGTGACTACAGAAATTGAACTCAGGTGTGATAAACCACAGTTAAGTTATTTTTTAACAAGGGGGGCAATCACTTTTTCACACAGGGCCATGTAGATTTGGAGTTTTTTTTCTCCCTTAATAACGTAAACCTTCATTTATCTGCTTTTTTCCAAGCTCCACCATACTGACCAACTTTTAAACTTTTTCGTCCCCTTACGAAGAGTGTACATTAAACGGATAAGTATCTTATAATATATTTACTCGAAACGCGTGTTATATCGTTAAGTTTTAATTGTTTTGCAGCACACCTCTTTTAGCCGGCATTAGCATCGCTAATTAGCATTAGCATCGCTAGCCCGGCTATCACGTTTGTTTGTTTGTTTGTAAAGTTTGTTTTCGCTTCCTCACACCGATTATTTTCCGTGTTTAGACACCATGTCGGTTGTGATTCTGCCTCTGAGTGCAGGTGAGGAGACATTGGAGCTGCACTCGGTGGATTTGGAGGTGGAGGCCGTGGAGAAGCTGATCCGTGAGCTACAGGTGAAGCTGGCCCGGTTACAGCAGCGGAAAGCCACGCTGGAATCGACGCGGACCGACACTCACCTGTCCCAGGTAAATTCTCGGCATGAGAATTCTCCTACAACCTCAACCCCACGTGTTTCTCTGCCCAGGTCCAACACACCAAGGACGCATCCCGCCCAGTGTTCCTACACCCCGGCGCCGGGACATCACGGACCCTGGATACAGCAGCAGCGGAAGAAGCACGCCAAGCCCCGGGCGAGGACCTCTCCACCACCACCACCCGTCTTCGACATCTCGACCCAAAACCGCTTCGCTCCTCTCCGCGAGATGGCACACGACGTCCTGGTCATCGGAGACTCCATCGTTCGTCACGTGCGTGCTACCACGGATAAAGGTAAGGTGCACACACGCTGTTTACCTGGTGCACGTGTTCTTGATGTTGCTGCACAGGTGCCTGCTGCCCTGAGGAGGAACATTGGAGCTGTGGTTCTTCATGCCGGCACGAACGACACCAGGCTGAGGCAGACGGAGATCCTAAAGAAGGACTTCAGGAGCCTGGTTGAGAAGGTCCGCAGCACATCACCCACGACAATGATCATCGTATCTGGACCGCTTCCCACATTTCAGCGAGGAATCGAGAAGTTCAGTAGATTATTTGCTTTTAATGAATGGTTACAATCTTGGTGTCAACAACAGAAATTACGCTTTGTTCATAACTGGAATGTTTTCTGGGAGCGTCCTAGGCTCTATCACACCGATGGCCTACACCCTAGCAGAGCTGGAGCAGCGGTCCTCTCTGACAACATCTCCAGAACACTACGAACCATCTGACTGGCGGTAAGTCATACCGTAGATTCCAAACATATTAGACACATCACAACTCACCGTAGTGATAGACGCACACACATAGCTTGTCCTATAGAAACTGTGTCTGTTCCCCGAATACTGAGAAAAAAGAATAAATTTGTTAAATTTGCCCGAAACAATCTGATAACCATAAAACCAGAAAAAGGCAAAATAAGTAGTCAAAATCCACCTCTAAAGTTTGGACTACTCAACATTAGATCCCTTGCGCCTAAAGCACTTATTGTTAATGAAATTATCTCAGATTATTGCCTTGACGCACTCTGTCTCACTGAAACCTGGCTTAAACCAAATGAATATTTTGGTCTGAATGAGTCTACTCCGTCAGGATATTTCTATAAGCACGAGCCCCGTCTAATTGGTCGCGGTGGTGGTGTCGCCACTATCTACAATGATGTACTCACTGTTACCCAGAAAATAAGGCCCAGGTTTAATTCATTTGAAGTGCTTATCATTAATGTTGCACTAAATGAAATACGTAATAAACCCTTGCTATATTTTACCCTGGCCACCGTGTACAGACCCCCGGGGCCATATGGCGATTTTCTTAAAGAATTTGGACATCTGCTATCAGACCTATTGGTTAACTCTGACAAAGTATTGATAGTAGGAGACTTTAACATTCATGTAGATGATGCTAACGACGCTTTAGCACTCACATTTATGGATTTACTAAATTCCTTTGGGGTTAAGCAAAATATAATTGGAGCAACTCACCGCTTTAATCATACGCTAGATTTAATTATATCCCATGGTATAGATGTCTCTAATATAGAGATCATACCTCAAAGTGATGATATCACAGATCATCACCTCCTGACATATACTCTACCCGTAGAACAGATTAGCTGTGTCTCCCCACGTTATCAATCTGTTAGAAATATGAATCCCACCACTAAAGACAGATTCACAAGTAATCTGCCGGATCTGTCCCAATTTCTTATTAGACCCCTAAATGCAGATGATCTAGATGAAGTGACTAGCAGCATGGGCACTATTTTTACCAGTACATTAGACACTGTTGCTCCCATCAGATTAAAAAAAGTCAGAGATAAAACATTGGCACCGTGGTACAACAGTCATACTCGCGCCCTAAAAAGAGCAACCGTAACCTCGAGCGAAAATGGAGGAAAACTAAATTAGAAGTTTTTCGAATTGCGTATAAAGACAGTATGTGCAGCTATAGACAGGCTCTAAAAACTGCTAGGACCGAGCATCTTAGCCAACTGATAGCAAGAAACCAAAACAATCCCAGGTTCTTATTTAGTACAGTGGCTCGCCTAACAAAACCTAAGATGCCCGCAGAGAGTATCCCATCACAGTTTAGAAGTGAAGACTTTATGGACTTCATTCATTCATTCATCTTCTATACCGCTTAATCCTGTGTTCAGGGTCGCGGGGGACCTGGAGCCTATCCCAGGAGACTTCGGGCACTAGGCGGGGTACACCCTGGACAGGGTGACTTTATGGACTTCTTTAATGAAAAAGTCAATAATATCAGGAAGAAAATAATGGAGGTTCAACCTCTAATAGTATCTCACGATCCAGTTCAGCCTATAGCTTCACATTTAGATTTTCACTGCTTTACAGGTATAGGACAGGAAGAGCTGTATAAACTCATCACCTCGGCTAAATCAACAACGTGCCTGTTAGACCCAATCCCAACCAGATTTTTAAAAGAAGTGATGCTTACGGTTGGAGAGCCACTCCTAAACATTATTAATTCTTCATTACATCTAGGTCACGTCCCTAAACCTTTCAAGTTAGCAGTTATTAAGCCGCTTCTTAAAAAATCTAATTTGGACGCGAATGAAATAAAAAATTACAGACCGATCTCAAACCTCCCGTTCATATCAAAAATACTAGAAAAAGTAGTATCAGCTCAAATTTGCACATTCTTGCAGGATAACAACATCCTTGAAGAATTTCAGTCAGGTTTCAGGCCCCATCATAGCACAGAAACTGCACTAGTTAAGATTACAAATGACTTGTTTTTAGCTTCAGACCAAGGCTGCATCTCATTGCTAGTCCTGCTCGATCTTAGTGCTGCATTCGACACTATAGATCATAATATTCTCATAGATCGCTTACAAAATTATATAGGTATTCAGGGACAGGCATTAAAATGGTTTAGATCTTACCTGTCTGATCGCTACCATTTTGTAGATCTAAATGGAGAACCGTCTGGTATAATGCCAGTGAAATATGGGGTCCCACAAGGGTCAGTTTTAGGACCTCTGTTGTTCTCAATATACATGCTTCCCTTGGGTAACATCATTAGAAGACATGGGATTAGTTTCCATTGTTATGCTGATGATACCCAATTATATATCTCAACTAAACCAGACGAAATACCTAAGTTGTCTAGATTAACTGAGTGTGTCCAGGACATAAAAGATTGGATGACCAATAACTTTCTTTTATTAAATTCAGATAAGACAGAGATATTACTTATTGGCCCAAAAACCAGCACACAACAGCTTTCACAATTCAGCTTGCGCTTAGAAGGATGTACTGTTATTACCAGCTCAGCAGTAAAAGATCTGGGAGTAATATTAGACAGTAACTTGTCTTTTGAAAATCACATTTCAAATATCACAAAAACAGCCTTTTTCCATCTTCGAAATATTGCTAAACTTAGGAACATCTTATCCGTATCTGATGCAGAAAAACTAGTTCATGCATTCATGACCTCCAGACTGGACTATTGTAATGCATTACTAGGTGGTTGTCCTGCATCCTCAATAAACAAGCTTCAGTTAATCCAAAATGCAGCTGCCAGGGTTCTCACTAGATCCAGAAAATATGATCATATAACCCCAATATTATCATCCCTGCACTGGCTACCTGTTCAGTTTAGAATAAATTACAAAATTGTATTACTTACATACAAGGCCTTAAATGGTTTAGCTCCCACATACCTAACCAGTCTTCTGATACGCTACAATCCACCACGCGCCTTAAGATCACAAAACTCCGGACTTCTGGTAGTTCCCAGAATTTCAAAATCTACAAAAGGGGGTAGGGCTTTTTCATATTTAGCTCCAAAGCTTTGGAATAGCCTTCCAGACAGTGTTCGGGGAGCAGACACGGTTTCTCAGTTCAAAAGTAGACTCAAGACGCATCTTTTTAATCTGGCATACACATAACTCATCCCAGTACTCATACTCCAGTACACCTATACCGAATGGCAACTACGCTAATTCTCCCCATCTGTTCTGTATTTCTCTACCCATCCCGAGGCATCGGGAGATTTTGCCAGCTTCAGTAGACAAAGGCCGACCCTGCGAGGTTCCTGAGGCATCCAGAGAAGGAGCAGCTCCAACTGGATTCAGCTTTATGATGGTTGGAGCTACACATGCTGCTCCTGTGCTTCCAGTGATCCAGACCTCATCTGCCCTCTGCACCTACTGACTCGTCCCTATGCTGAACTGGTCTTCATGACAATTTAAATAATTTCTGTCATATTGAATTTTCACCTGCACAACACACAAGATGTTATATCATTTCTATCTGTTATCGCCCAAATGAGGATGGGTTCCCTGTTGAGTCTGGTTCCTCTCAAGGTTTCTTCCTAATGCCATCTCAGGGAGTTTTTCCTTGCCACCGTCGCCGTCACCCTTGGCTTGCTCATCAGAGAAATTTCATTCATTCGTCTCATTATTATCTGCACATTTTTCTCACACATCCACACTTCCAATTATTTTCTTTTCTATAATTATTATTATTATTTGTTTTTATTTATTTATTTTCTATTATAATTTTATTTATTTATTTATTACTTTATATATAATTATTCTATATATATATATAATATATAATATATATATATATATATATATATATATATATATATATATTTTTTTTTTTTTTTTTTTGTTAAATTTCTTTAATTTTTGTGAAGCTGCTTTGAGACAATGACCATTGTTAAAAGCGCTATATAAATAAAATTGAATTGAATTGAATTGAATTGAATTTAAAAACTGCATTTTGTGTTCAATTATGTTATCTTTGACTAATAGTTAACGGTTTTTGATGAGCAGAAACATTTAAGTGTCACAAACATGCAAAAGAATAAGAAATCAGGAAGGGGGCAAATAGTTTTTCACACCACTGTATCTGTGGCAAAAAACACAAAGGTCAAACTCTGCTGAGGAATTGTTGATAAGTTACCTGATTTATGCTAATTAGTACGGATGGGAATAACAACAGACGTCTAATTCATATTTTATTTGTTACATACACAACCACATACACATGCAGTGAAATGTTTACACGACTGCCAGTGACCAAATAAATAAATTAAATTAAATGAAATAAAGTTGAAGTTGCTAACAGAAAAAAAAATCATTAATATGTAAAGTAAAATAAGAATAAAATGTGCAAATAAATGTTCAATACAGATAAAAATAAAATGAGTAAAATTATGGCAATATAAGTGAAAATATAAAATATTAAACTGTATCGCTCAGTGGTTCTCAAAGTGTGGGGCGCCCCACTAGTGGTGAATACAGACATGACAGGTGGGGCGCAATGAACGGGAGGAACTTAGTGGAAAATAACAGGAAAGTAGCTATTCTAATTCATGCTGTTCTTTATTGATAATGAAGAGCGTACACTCAAAACTAAACAATCACACACAAATAAATGGATCATTAATACAAGTAAATTTAAAATAACATCAGTTGTGGGCCGGGAGAAAAAGTGGAACCATAGTGGAACAATAACGGTTTAACGTCGGACCAACTTCAGCAGCGCTGCGCGAATCACAAACCTGCGCGAGCCACTGGGCAGCGCTGCACGACTCTGACAGAAATAAACCGCGTCGACCATCAAAATACATTTTACCCCTCTGGGATGCGCACGTACAATCCAGGCATGGCAAGGCGGAAACAATATTAAACAGTCCTGACATTTTAAATTGTTTTTAAATAAAACACAGTGGGTCGCGCAGGTTTGTGATTCAAGCGGCGCTGCGCGATCCACCGGGCTGCGGGAATAAACCAGATCATCACTGCGCTATTCAGATAGTCGCGCTGCGCTGTATTATGCGCAGATATTCGGTTCAATCGGGTGCCGCGGTTTCGTCCCACTTTTGACGTGTTTGGCTTCACATACACTTCGACAATGGAAGAAGACGTTGCAGCAGCAGTGAGTTTACTTACATGTGACAAAACCAACAACGAGGAGATTGTAAAGAGAAAAGCTGCCTCGTCTGTGGTGTGGAATTGGTTTGGGTAGAAGAAAAGTGATACGAATGAGATGAACGTGATTTGGAAGGTACACAAGTGCACTGTTTTAACAAGTGGTGGAAACACATCAAACCTTTTCTATCATCTGAAATACAAGCATCCAATCGAATATGGCCAAAGTAAAATAATGCGGCAAACCCCAGCAATTCACAGTTTAAATAAAATTACATAAAAAATGAAATTATGTAAAACAGTTTCTTTGTGTTTGAATTTTTATTTATGCATTTTCAGATACAAATTGCTATATTGTGATTATATTGTTACCGAGGTAGAAAATAGCTTCTCCTGTGATAGAAGATTTTGGTTATATCACCCACCACTAATGAAGCCTATCTTGAGCTTGGATTCATGGTGGTGATGGTGGGGGCAGAAGAGAGACACGTGTGTGTTTTGTGTCTTAAACCGCTGGCAGCAGACCGCATGAGACCCAACAAATTAGGAAGACACTTAGAGACAACACACGTTAATAAGCCACTCGACTTCTTTCAAAGAAAGTTGGCAGAATACAGACAGCAGGAGAATCACATGGTAACATCTGAATCAGTGGACAGCAAAGCACAAATGGCTTCATTCAAAGTTACATACAGAATTGGCCAGTGCAAAAAAAACTACAAACGATTGCTGAGCAGCTAATAAACATGGGGTCAATTATGCAAAGATAAGTGACAACGTGAGCCTTTTATAACAATTGCACGTGTATTTTATCTGTTTTTAACTTGGTGTTGTTTGATCTTATTGGTTTAGAAATTGATATTTCAATAAACAGTAAACTTGGCCGATTTCATTATTATTTTGTTGACAAGTGGGGCTTGAAAATTCGCTCACCCCCTTAAGTGGGGAATGACAGAAAAAGTTTGAGAACCACTGGTGTAGGTAAAGGACCTTCCTTTATGATATTATCATGATACCTAGGTGTTGATTTCATTTGTAACAAGATTTTGTTTAGTATTATGATTTTATATATATTCTGATTCTAGATTGTACATTTTTCTGATTCTTATTACAATTCCAAACAAACTTAGCAAATGCTGCAATGTGTGAATAGTTTAAACTATTATTGAACATTTATTATTTAACATTAATTAAAAAAACAGTGTGGTGATATTGCACACAAAATAATCACAATATGTAATTGAATCATAACCCCCCCTCCCCCCCCCCCCCCCCCATCACTACTAATGAGCTAGCTAGTGTCTAGAGTAAAACTGGAGGTGTTAGTTAGTAGCTTGTTATGACCAGTTAAATGTTATTAAAGATTAAAACAGTGATCACCTGGTGTAGGCAGTTTTAAAATACGACTTTGTTGATGTTTTTGCTATAACACAGTAGTCTGAAGATTGTTTTTAACCTGAGAAATTTTTTTTACAATTATTTTTTTTAATTACACATTGTTTTAAACAAAATTGCATTTCGAGTTAAAGATGTGGAAGATCTCTTATTTCTTGTTCTCACTTACGTTATGGCAGCTATAATTATTCATTGCCTCATCCACCTCTTGTGGAAAAACTTTACCTGACTTTACCTGTTACTGTGTCCTGACACTGGAGACTCTGTACCTGGAGACTAGTACCTGGAGACTAGTACCTGGACACTCTGTACCTGGAGACTAGTACCTGGAGACTAGTACCTGGAGACTAGTACCTGGACACTCTGTACCTGGAGACTAGTACCTGGACACTCTGTACCTGGAGACTAGTACCTGGAGACTAGTACCTGGAGACTAGTACCTGGAGACTCTGTACCTGGAGACTAGTACCTGGAGACTCTGTACCTGGAGACTAGTACCTGGACACTCTGTACCTGGAGACTCTGTACCTGGAGACTAGTACCTGGACACTCTGTACCTGTTGACTAGTACCTGGAGACTAGTACCTGGAGACTCTGTACCTGGAGACTAGTACCTGGAGACTCTGTACCTGGAGACTAGTACCTGGAGACTCTGTACCTGGAGACTAGTACCTGGAGACTCTGTACCTGGAGACTAGTACCTGGAGACTAGTACCTGGAGACTCTGTACCTGGAGACTAGTACCTGGAGACTAGTACCTGGAGACTCTGTACCTGGAGACTCTGTACCTGGAGACTAGTACCTGGAGACTCTGTACCTGGAGACTAGTACCTGGAGACTCTGTACCTGGAGACTAGTACCTGGAGACTAGTACCTGGAGACTCTGTACCTGGAGACTCTGTACCTGGAGACTAGTACCTGGAGACTAGTACCTGGAGACTCTGTACCTGGAGACTCTGTACCTGGAGACTAGTACCTGGAGACTAGTACCTGGAGACTCTGTACCTGGAGACTAGTACCTGGAGACTAGTACCTGGAGACTCTGTACCTGGAGACTAGTACCTGGAGACTAGTACCTGGAGACTCTGTACCTGAATAGTGAATAAACATTTTCTTGCACAAACCCTCACACTGATACATGCATGATTAGTCGAGTTTGTCCTGGTCAAGTCCCTCTGAATTCACTGTTATTATAGAAATGATCAGGTGTTAGGATTTCTGTGAGTGCTGCTGTGAAAGAAACGTAATCCAGAGTATCTGTTGTAAACCACACTGTGGTCCAGTGACCCGGAGCCTTGAAACGGAGAACTGTGCCACAGTAACACCACTGGACACCCAGAGAGGATGTGGTGTAGAGGTCGGGGAAATTTAAAGGGGTCAGTCCGAGTTTCAGTGATTCTCGTCCCAGCATCGTTTCAAACTGTCTCAAAAAGAAAAAAAGAAGAAAAAACACCACCAGAAACCAAAAACACACACAGGGACAAGTGGGGAATTTACACATTAGTACAGAGTTTAACTAAACATCCCCAGACTCTTTAAAGAATTTACACATTCTGGACAAATACTAACGAATCAGGTTTCAAAATTCTCTCTTCTCCAGTATTATGAAATCATTCACTAAGCCAAACTAAAAGTGAAATAAAAACGCACCACCAGGACACCAGGGCCTCCACGTCACACATTTTATAATCCGGGAATTTGCAAACAGTTTTAAAATGTAATTCCATACTGCTTGTTTGATATCTTTCATCTTACAAAGATTTCAAAATCAATATTTTTAAAACAATTTTCAAGTTTCAAATTTGTTCAGAACATTTGAAATTTGTTACTTCAAGAAGACGTGGCTTCTCAGAACTTCCAGAATGTTCCAAGAAATAAATATGGTCAACTAGTGCAAGTACTTGGGGTAAAGAGTTTCATAGCATACGCACCATTATTGCATTACTGTCGTCTCTGAGTCTTCCGCATACTCGGCGTTTACAGGCTAAACTATCGATTGCACAGGTGTAAAGAGGACCTGAAAACCATGCTTGAGTAAAAGTACAGATACCTTACTGTAGAAATGACTCCATTACAAATCATCAATTCCAACAAGTCTTGAGTAAAAGTCTGAAAGTATCCGATTTTAAAAGAACGTAAGTATTTTACTCGTACTGAATGTAGGCTCATAGAACACCAAGAAATGTGAAAAACAAGAAACCGTTTATTTATGAGGTTTTATTTCCTAATATAGAAATTAAATTAAACACTTCAATATTTCAACATGGCAGAACAAAAGTCAGTTTCAGTCAAACTCAAATGTTCAAAAAAGGAACAAGTAAAATAGATTTTTTTCCCTAAAAAAAAAAAAGATTTTATTTTCAGTCTACAAGGGACAAAAAAAATTCAGAGCGGACTTTGACTTGATTTCCCTCTCAGTCCCGGAGGTTGGGGGGGGTGGGGGGTGGGGGAGGGCATGGGATAAAGATGCTGACTTGTCGCGTACAATCACAATGTAATGAGTAACGGTAAGTGTACTGGAGTAAAGAGTAAATAGATTAGTAGAGAGTAAACGTTGCTTATATTATTGATACTCAGTACAAAGTAGCCAAAAAAAATACTTAAGTCCAGTAACGAAGTCCATTTACTCTCTAATACTTTACACCACATTGATTGGCTCTGTGGATTAACGTGTATAGTCACGCCCACCGCGAGGGAAAAATTCTATATTCGTCCAAAAAAGCGTTGGATGCTGCGGGGTCACCTGGCACATAACTGCTTATAACTGCTTATAACTGCTTATAACTTTACTTCTATTTGACATTTTGATTTAATTTATGGTGCAGGTTAAACTTTAGGCAAATACTGAAGGACTGGCAAAGTTTTTATTACATTCTGGATGGACAGACATACAGACAGACAGAAATCTTTCTGCCACCTCCAAGGTATAAAATGTAAAGATATGATTGAAAGAGCGAGTTCTGACCAACGTCCAGGCAAAACTTGTCTTTTATTCCTCTAGATGTCTTTAGCTGTGTTTCGCGGTTTTAGCTGAACAGATCATGTTATTACACAGACATGGCCTCAAATCCTGTTTGGAGATTTCACCATCAGATTTATTTGCACTTTATGGACAAAATACAAATGGACACTTATTAAAATGACAGGAAACAGATTTTCATCAGTGCTGATTGCAAAACCCTCACAGTGAGACACAATTTAAGACACAAAATGCTGGTAGAACCAGCAAGACTGCTGACTTCATATTTATAAAAACATGTTCTCACAGCCTTATTATTATTTATTTATTTATTTATTTTTAAGTTAATAAAACAGACAAATGCACAGTTTGTCATGACACCATGAAATGCAGTGCGTACACTCCCCTGTCTGTCTCGAGGATATGAAAACACTTAAAGTTCCCCCTTAATCTCTGACTCTGGAGACTACTTTTGTAAAAATAAATAAATAAATAAATAAATAAATGACACAATGGGCTCCTTATGCAGTACAAACCGACCAATCAGAATCTCTTTGGTAATGCAGCACTTTTAAACTCCTGCAGTGTGTGCTATCGACCAGCAGAGGGCAGAGGTGCACGTTTTACTTTTACAGAAAGTTCTGCTTGAAGACATAAAACTAAAAGTGAAAGTCATTGTAATATTCAACTCCTTTCAAGTATTTGTGGTGTCTAATAACAGAAGTCACTGGTGTGTGTGTGTGTGTGTGTTTGTTAATATAAACATTATGTGTCATGATGCTTTTTAACATTCTGCCATTTAAACATTTAGAGTATTTATTTGTATTTTATACACAGCTCTGGAGTAATAAGAGCCCACGGCGGTTTACTGGGGGAAAGTTCTGGAACGTCATCAAGAGGAAGATGGAGGGTCACAAACCAACTGTCAGTGTGAAAAGCTGGTGGAAAGACAAAAGACATGAAAGCTGTAACTGCACATCGGGGTTATTGTTCCACCAAATACTGATTTATTAATGTTATTTAGTCAAAGCATTAACACAATATGTTTATATATTATATGCATTTTGCTTTATTTGAGTTGTTACAGTTCTGCAAGTATACTGCATGATCTTGGGGTAGTGTGATGTGTGATGTGTGATGATGTCATTTCCTTCCTAAATATACACTATAAATAACAATAGTGTTTTGAGTTTAGAAGAAATATTGTCAGCAGTTCACAAAAAATTAAACTAAGATGTGTACACACACACACACACACACACACACACACCTGGAAGACATAAAACAGTGGAAACTAATTATTTTGCATGATTATTATTTACACACACACACACACACACACACACACACACACACACACACACACACACACACACACACACACACACACACGCGTCCCTCTGTGGACTGTTTGATATACACTTACAGGGATCTGTTATAAATAGCACTGGTATGCACGGATGGTGCGAAGCTGCGATTCTACTCGAAAAGGCCGAAACGGGTCTCTGGATTTTGGCGGGAAAGTCTGAAGATCCCGAAAACTGATTCCTGTAAGATGTGAACGCATTTATTAATTTGTTTGTTTCTTTGTTTACTTCTGAAGATGAGCATTATCACCAACATATCTCTTTTAGTTTCACTTTTTCTTACACAGAATAACTGGTTTATACAAGATAAGAGATTACAGTGAGATTGTAAATTCAGGGCCGTATCTCTGGAACGATGCCAGACAACTCGAACACGACGGCTCGGACGTGAACGTTACGATAAGCAGTACGTTAAGAATAGAAATGTAGTTCTACATAACAAATCGACGTCTTTGTTAAAACTTTGGCCTTTGGTTTATCTCTCATACAGGAATTGTGTGTAATTAAGGCTTTAGTGGGCGGAGCTTACATCCGCGCAGCTGAAGCAGATTCACCGTCGTGCTGTTGTTGACATGGTGCGAGTGTTACACAAATCAGATACACAATCCAGTGCCTCTATCTCACTCCCGGTTTAAGTGCGATTGTGTTACGACCTTTTGTTCTGATGTTTGGTTTCATTTTGTAGATGCGAGTCAATCCGAAAACGAAGCTTTCCTCACAGCTCCGTCATTACCACAGAATGAAGAAGTACCAGAAATAAATTGTTCTCTTTACATGAAACAAAAAAAAGGAAACTTTTTTTTACATCCTCAGAAACCATGACTGGAACATACTCGTTTATTTATTTATTTATTTCTATGTACAAATTAGCATCAGTGTGCATGTGCAGAAGATTCTGTAGTGCTGTTTTCATACTTTATCTTTATCTTGTTTATCATCTGGACGTGGGTGTGATTTATTAATTCAATTCAATTCAATTAAATTTTATTTATATAGCGCTTTTAACAATGGTCATTGTCTCAAAGCAGCTTCACAAAAATGAAAGAAAATTTACAAAAAATAAAAAATAAATAAAATAATAATAATAATAATAATAATAATAATAATAATTTTAGAAAAGAAAATAATTGGAAGTGTGTGTGTGTGTGAGAAAAATGTGTAGATAATAATAATGAGACGAATGAATGAAATCTCTCTGATGAGCAGCCAAGGGTGACGGCGAGGAAAGTAAATCTTTACAGTAAGTAAATCTTTTGTCCCTGAAGCTGATGTGTGAGAAGCAGGAAAAATGGGCAAGTGTAAGCATTTGTGTGACTGTAAGGAGAGCCAGGGCGTGATTGATAAACAACTGGTGGTCAGGACCTACCAAAAGTGCTCCAAGGAAGGAGAACCATTGAACTAGCCAAGCCTCATGAAACGCATTGGGGGCGTGAAAGGTGGCCCATGTAGTCGGATCCAATGGAAGATCTACTGTAGCTCAAATGGCTGAAAAAGTGAACTGATAGAAAGGAGTCAGAACACACAGTGCAGCGCAGTTTGTTGTGTATGGAGCTGCTCAGCTGCAGAGAGGGCAAGGTACCCATGATCCCATCTGACCCATAACTGTAAGAGTTTTTGGTGGAGTCCAAAAGCTCCTACAGTGGCATGTAAGCATCAGAACTTGAATACAGAGCAATAGGAGAAGGTGACCAGGGGCCTCATGTATCAACGCTGCATACGCACAAAATCTTTGCTTCCGCCAGTTTTCACGCTCACGGTCGGATTTACTAACAGTGAAATTAACGTGAGAATGTGCGTTCTTCCACGCCAACTTCATGTCTGGCGTACGTGTATTTCTTGTGTGTGTGTTTGTTTTATTTCCTTTGGCGACTCCTAGAGGCAGTTATGTTAAGTTGCACACTACAGAGTATCGCACCAACACATGTGAAAAACATTGCTATTCATTTATAATTGATAAAATGGGTTAATTGACACAATATTTTATTACCAATTATGTGATTTAGAACATATAAAAGCATTTGCAAATGTATACAACCCTCAGTCTATGGCAGTGGCAGTGTTGGCCTTATTAGAGGACATTGTCAATGGCCGAATCCGAAGGGAACACATTTTTAGGGATCACAGTGATTTTCTGGCCCATGATGATGACTGGCTTATTAGCCGTTTCAGATTTCTAAGAGCTATCCTCTTGGAGCTCTGTGCTGAGTTGGGTCCAAATTTGGAAAGAGAGACAGCGAGGAGCCACGCATTACCCGTTCCCTTACAGGTGCTGACAACGCTTGGTTTCCTGGCAACTGGTTCTTTCCAAAGGGAACCGGCAGACCGCTCGGGGTTAAGCCAGTCGTCTTTGAGCCGTGCAGTGCCAGCTGTATGGGATGGGATCATCCGCATGTCTAGCAGGTATATAAGGTTTCCATACTATGCAGTTGACCAGCCAAACATTAAAGCGCAATTTGCAGCGATCGCCGGTTTTCCTAATGTAATCGGAGCCATCGACTGCACGCACATTGCTATAAAGGCGCCATCTGAAGACGAATTTGCATACGTGAATTGGAAACATTTCCATTCAATAAATGTGCAAATAATATGTGATGCTCAAACAGGGCTGGTTCTACAGGGGACAAGAGGAGGCCGCGCCCCTCAAATAAATGTCTTGCCCCCTCAAATAAAAAATTTTAAATGTTGAGAAAGCACATGTTAATATACTCACAAAATTAATTTATAACAAGTTGATAAAATGATCTGCGTTAGTGGAGAAATCCACCTAAAAAGGGACACTACACAATACACTCAAAAAAATGAACATGGCTACCTGTTACATGTACTAAAATGTAATATGTGTTTTGTACATAATAATTTCATGTTTCCAAGCTAAACATGAATAAATTATGTTGTATTTGCATGAAATTCAAAAACTTAACATGTACTAGATTCAATCATGTTGAGATAAACCAACGAGATCTTGTCAATTTGAAAACCGGAAATATCGCGAGAAGACATCGCGAGAAGAGAACACAGAGAAGACAAACGTTTGGCGGGCTTGTGGAAAAGGTCAGAAGGAATTAATTCCCATCTTTCTAAATAGAAACGAAATACTGAACATAAATGTCACCTGTTGTTTAGTGATGTTCTATTTTAGTTTAAGCTATTTCTTGTATTTTTAATCACACTTAAAATACCGACGGTTATATGCGCGTGTTTAAACTTACGGTTCGGTTCTGGTTTCTGTCTGTTCTCATGAGTTGTGAAGCGAGAGGAACAAAGTATAAATATTGTTCATTTGCTAAATTAAGTATCATGAATTTTAATTGAATATCTATCTCTATATTTTTTCACAGCAGTTTATGACTGAAAGTGTGTCTGCATCTGACTTGGTGTTTTTTTTATTTTTATTAATACTTATTTGTGGTGTTTTATGTTTTGTACATCTTTTCAAATTGAGACCTCATTTGTGTAAAATAAAAATCCCGTTTTATCTCGTTTGTCTGTTTCCTTCCTTTACGGAATTCTGTTGACCGGCTTGAAATTTAAATTTATTTGAGTTGGATCTACTTTTCCACCGGAAAATTTGTTGTACCAACCCTATTCATTTATGTTAACAGTATTAAATTATGTTGGACGCAGCTGTAGTAAATAAGTTAAATGAACCTAATAACATTAATTTGACGGAACCTAAGAACATTAAGTTGGGCCAACAAAATTGCTTAATGCTGAACGAAAGCCATTAAATCAGGTGGAAATTCTTTCCATAATTTAATTATGTTCATTCAACGAGTTATTTTTTTGAGTGTACGGTATTAGATTTCACAGGCTGCAGCACGCGCAAACCCCCCATTGCATGATCTGACCGCGCGAACCCCCTCCATATGGTGTGTTCTAGAACCGGCCCTGCTCAAATGCGCCTAACAAATATTGAGGTGGACTGGGTCAACCCATGATTCATTCATCCTCACAAACAGCAGGGCTGGGATGAGGCTCCAAGGTGGCAGGGTGCGCCATGGGTGGCTTCTTGGTGAGTGATGTATTTAAAGATATTATTCCAGCTAAGTTTTTTTTTTATTTTGTTATTAATTCCGGAGGACAAACTTGCAAATAACAGAGTTCCCTTTCAAGGCTTCACTCGATGCTGCGTGAAAACGCTATGGGAACCATTTTGTCCAGTTGCCGGTCATGAAGCATTGTGTGAAAACACGCCAAGATTTGGCTATGTATATAACCTCGGTCAAGTGACGTCATCTGATTAGATGCAGGTGGAGGTTATAAAATACAGGTGAGCCGGCAACAACCTCAGATCATTTGTCTTCACTTTGACCTTGTTGTGAGCGTGTGTGTTTAAACCAGCAAAATAAGAAGTGTTTAACTCACCGATATCGGAGTTTTAAACAAGATGTCCCTCCATGTGTGATAATCCATATCGGAGGGCAATCTTTACTGCTACGTTAAAAAAAAAAAAAAAAGTGGTCGCGCGCCTCGCATTCTCCGAGCTGCGGCGCATTTTGGTGCTTAAAACTCACTTCCTCGTTGGATCGGGAAATCCCTCTGTAGGCTCTCAAGCGCGCCATGGGCTTCCTGTGAATGGGTAAGGATAAACATCCTATCTTGCTTAAACCGCTGAGATTGAATAATCTCCGAGTACTAGGAAAACAACAACAAAAAAAACCCCCGGAATCGGGTGGCCGGGGAGGGGGTGGGTGGGCGGAGCCTCAATGACGCGCTCCCCCAGCTTTCTCCATAGGAGTTAACCCTTTCATGGAGTAGGCTGTATTAATCCTGTGTTTTCCTGCCATTGACTGATTTAGTTGTTTAAATATAGTTAATGTGGAATCACAGAGTTATATGATGTAGCCCAGATAGAAGAGACGCTTCAAAGCTATCTCTCTCTTGGGACATCATCCTTCCTGAAAAGCTAATACTTCCTTTCAAGCTGTGTAGACTTTCATCTTCCCTAAAGGGAAAAGCTTTTCAGGCAGCAGGTCAGGTTGGTGCTCCTTTGCACACCATGGCGGTTTTGCAGGCCTACCACGCTACCTGCTGAGAGACTTGAGCACTGGTGGGGCTCTCCAGATAGGGCATATTGGAATTACGCTGGGCCACAGATTTGCTATCGGCCGTTTTATGGCTGCGATGGGTTTCGCGTGGAGGCACTTGTGGTTGAATCTTAGGCGCATCAAGGATAAGAATCTTGCATTCCTCCTGGATGCCCCTATCTCGCCTTTTCGGCCTGTTTGGCGATATCGTTAACTCGGTCGCCACTAGGTTCATGAGGCGAAGTTATATGAACAAGCCTTCAGGAAATTCCTTCCCCGCCGTACTCAAAAGTCGGGACTGTCGGCCACCCAGTCTCCACCGGGTCTGACACTTGCGAGGCGTGAAACACAAGGGATGTGTTTTTGAGCCTGCCACCCCTTTTTGGGGTACGACGCGCCTCACTATCAGCCTCAAAAGGTCAGACTGGCATATTGTCTTCTTGTGCCCAGGCCATGGGGGTGGCCCCCCCAATGGGGAGATGCACGCAGAATTTCTTTCTAGAATGAAGTGGTCTCCCTGACACCCCCAGGAGGTCGGTGTTTTGCTCCGCCACCGCTGGTGTTTCGGGCAACACCAGTCTCCAATAAAGTGTTAGGTCTTCGGTTTTTCCTGCCATGTTTCAGGATGCCGAACATCTAACACCCCACCCCACCCCCCTCCGTTTAACCAAGTCTCCCTGGGTACTAAGCAGTGTAGAGAAACTACAGGACTCAGTTCACATCACCTTCCGCGTTTCAAAATGGCGTGATCTCCACTTCCATGAAACCGGAAGGTGCACATCTCCTGACAGAAGTTGCTGGGTATGGGGTCATGGAACATATTCCCCTACCAGACAGTGAGTCAGACTACTATAATCAGTATTCCTTGGCAGAGGAACAGGGGGCTGCGTCCAAATTTTTAGATCTCGCGGGCTGTACCGCTATCTAAAATAAACAATACAGTTCAATGTTGACTGTTAAAGTGATTACTCTCAATCCTACCAAGCGATTGATTTGTGACAATCGATTGAAGGACGCTTACTTTCATATAGAAATACTCCCACAACACAGGAAAGACCTGAGGTTCGCTTTTGGGGGCCAAGCTTACCAGTATCGGGTCCTTTCAGTCGGTCTAGCTTTCTCACCAGCACATATTAAAATGCATGGATGTAGTTCTGGCTCTTACGACTACCAGGGCATCCATATTTGAATTACATAGACGACTGGCTGGCCCAGTCTCATTAGCTAGCGCTTCGACATCAGCATGTCGTCCTAGCTCATCTTGTCTCTTAGGATTGAGACCCAACGCCACGAAAGCGTGCTCTTTCCTGTTCTGAGGATTGGGTGTCACATGAGATTCGATCCTAAGCGGGCACAGCTGTCTCCCGCTCGTGTCGAATCCATTAACAACACCCTCAAGGAAATCAAGCTAGACCAAGAAAGTGACCATCACTTTCAGAGATCTTAGCTCTTATGGCAGCCGTATCCACGGTGACCCTTGGGCCTGCCCATGAGAGCATTTCAGTTGTGGCTAAGGGGATTTCACTCTAGGGCCAATCCCCAACAGGGGTTACGCGCCAGGTGCTTCGTACCCGTCCTATGTGGTTCAGACCCCGGGTTCTGACTCTGGGTCCCACTCTAAGTTCGTCTTGTCGTCGCAGATGCTAACGACAGATTCTTCCCTCACGGGCTGGGGGGTGTGGTCTTAGGTGACCGTCCCAGCCCAAGGGTGCTGGAGAGGCCTTCTTCTCGCACGGCACATCAATTGCCTCGAAATGATGGCTCTATTTCTCGCCCTAAAGCACTTCCTCCAGCGGTTGAGAGTGCCATGTCCCATTGCGGGTGGACATCACTATGGCAAGTCTCATATATTAATCGCCAGGGCGGACTGTGCTCGCGCCGCTGAATAGCTAGCGCACCAGGTTCCTGTCCCTCAGCGCGATTTACGGTCCAGGGCATATGAATGTGAGAGCAGTTGTAACTGCCCAGTCAATCTCTAACACACGGGGAATGGAAACCCCACCCCGAAGTGGTCAGTCAATCTCTGTGAGATTTCATGCAGCAGAGGTGGACCGCTTTGCCTCGCAAGATCAGCAAATGTCCCCTTTGCTTCTCTCTGACTCTGGATCTAGTATCCCTCTTCAAGAGCTTATGCCCTCAAATGGAATGTTTTTTAAAAGTGGAGAGGCCTTCTTCTCGTACGGCACATCAATTGCCTCGAAATGATGGCTCTATTTCTTGCCCTAAAGCACTTCCTCCAGCGGTTGAGAGTTCCATGTCCCATTGTGGGTGGACATTACTATGGCAAGTCTCATATATTAATCGCCAGGGCGGACTGTGCTTGCGCCGCTGAATAGCTAGGGCACCAGGTTCCTGTCCCTCAGCGCGATTTACGTTCCAGGGCATATGAATGTGAGAGCAGTTGTAACTGTCCAGTCAATCTCTGACACACAGGGAATGGAAACCCCACCCCGAAGTAGTCAGTCAATCTCGGTGAGATTTCATGCAGCAGAGGTGGACCGCTTTGCCTCGCAAGATCAGCAAATGTCCCCTTTGCTACTCCCTGACTCTAGATCTAGTATCCCTCTTCAAGAGCTTACTGTCCAGTACGTGCTCTTCAGATTTACAGTACGTCCACCGCATGAGCCAGTGGCGTAAGTCAGAGCGCCACTATACTGGGTGAGAGATGCCATTTCCCTCTCCTATGAGGCGCGTGGGCTCACTTCGCCTCTAGGAAGCAGGGCTCATTCAACCAGGGAGATCGCCTCCTTTTGCACCAGCAAGAGGTATTCCCCTGCAGCAAATTGTGTTACACGGAGGGTTGCTCCTCCCCGCACACATTTGTTACATTATAATCTGGATGTTCATGCTACTCCGGGCTCAGGCAAAGCCCCGAGTTAGCTGCCCAGGCATGGTTCTGAGACCTTCTCGGCTTTGTGCCACACGCTACACAACCTTGGGGTCCAGACACCTGTAGTGCGGCGGCGTTGGTATTCTCGTTCCCATAGCGTTTTCACGCAGCATCGAGTGAAGCCTTGAAAGGGAACGTCTCGGGTTACATTGCTGTAACCCTGTTCCCTGAAAGGCGGGAACGAGATGCTGCGTCCGAATGCCGCACTACCACGTGACCGGACGTCCGTTCAGACAAATTAATCTGAGGTTGTTGCCGGCTCACCTGTATTTTATAACCTCCACCTGCATCTAATCAGATGACGTCACTTGACCGAGGTTATATACATAGCCAAATCTTGGCGTGTTTTCACACAATGCTTCACGACCGGCAACTGGACAAAATGGTTCCCATAGCGTTTTCACGCAGCATCTCGTTCCCGCCTTTCAGGGAACAGGGTTACAGCAATGTAACCCGAGACGTTTTTCTCCGGTCTACTTCCGATAGGAGCAACTCAAATTCACATTCTGTGCAGTTTCTCTTCTTGCTGGCTTTTGCCATTGCTTTTTCATTTGGTTTTGCCAAAGTGGAGTCATTACCATATTTATACGGGGGAGGAGGCAGGGAGGGGTTTTGCGCTCGTGCACGTGCGCTCAATTTCACGTTAATTCGGATGTACAAAGAGAATCTGTGTGGGATTCCGCGTACGCAGTGTTTCATACATCAGATCTTTTTCACTGCGTACGCACATTTATAGCTTTATCCGTACGCAATGTTTTAGTATGAATTCAACGCAAGTCTTTGTACGTGAGGCCCCTGGTCTGGTGGACCATGTGGATGGCCATGTGTGTGTGTGTCTGTGTGTGTATGCATATGTGTGTTTTTTTACCTAGGGAACAGATACACTGCGTTCCAAATTATTACGCAAATGATATCTTACTCTGATTTTCATAATTAGTAAATGCAAATGACAGTCAGTATAATTTTGTAGTCATCAACAATAATTCGAATTTTATTGAAATTGCTAATGATACCAATATTTATTTGAAAAATAAAAACACTGAAAACGCACTGTTCGAAATTATTATGCACAACAGAGTTAAAACATTAAGAACTGAAATGGGCTGTTGTTGAATTTGCAGCATTATGAGGTCATATTTACTGAAATCAAAAACTATTTCAATCAGAAACATCCTAACAGGGCTACATGTTACATCTTAACATAGGACCCCTTCTTTCATATCACCTTCACAATTCTTACATCCATTGAAACTTGTGAGTTTTTGGACAGTTTCTGCTTGAATTTCTTTGCAGGATGTCAGAATAGCCTCCCAGAGCTGCTGTTTTGAATCAAACCGCCTCCCACCCTCATAGATCTTTTGAGGATTCTCCAGAGGTTCTCAATGGGGTTGAGGTCAGGGGAGGATGGTGGCCACACTGACTAAGATGTTAAACCATGCTGTATGTAATTTCTTTTTATTGATTGTTGGTTTGACACAAACTGTTTTCTTGAATGAACAAAAACTTTCTCTATCACTTGATAGTCACAAAGAAATAAGTATCCATCCAGGGTGTTCCCCGCCTTGTGCCCTAAGGCTCCTGGGATAGGCTCCCCTTCCCCCCACCCCCGATGACCCTGTATACACATCAGTGAGTGCATGAGTAAGTAAACGCTAACATCAAAAGACATGTGTTGTTAGTTGATTATGTATTCTATATTGGAACACATATAATACTTTCTGTATTTAATTTAATTTCTTTAAAAAAGGAAATTTAAAAACTAAACACACACACACTACCGTTCAAAAGTTTTAGAACACTTGCAAATGTCTTTGTTTTTGTTTAGTGATTTATTTTCTACATTCTACAACAATACTGTGGATTTCAAAACTATAAAATAACACATATGGAATTAGGTAATTACGTAACAACAAGAAAAACACCAGTTAATTGTTATTGTAAGACACAGAGGTCGGCCTTTCTGTAATAGTTCCTGCAAGAACAGTATTGTCAAGTACATTTGCAAAATCCGTCCAGCACCATAATGAAACTGTCTCTCATGAAGGCCGTCCCAGGAGGACGAGACCAAAACCTACCTCTGCTGCAGACCAGAAGTTCATTTAGAGTTATCAGCCTGAAAAATGACCAATTAACAGCAGCTCAGATTAGAGGCGTTATGAAGTCTTTACAGAGCAGAAGTAGCAGAAACATCTCAATATCAACTGTTCAAAGGAGATTCATGCAGTTACTGCACACCTTCAGCTTTACAATGTAGAAAGAAATAAACATCAGGAACCATCATGGAGTTAGAAAGTGACCTAAAACTTTTGAACGGTAGTGTAGATAAAATATTGTTAATATAAACGTAACTATATTTTAACATGTCATCCATTTGGAGGTTGATGGAAAGCCAAGTTTCAATACTAAAATAAAATAAAAAAAATTGTTTTTGCAAAGTACGTATTTATTATGAGGTGAACATAATGTGAAATTTGTGAAAGTTCTGCTTTTTAAGTGATTTAACTCAAGAAAATATAAAACTACACTATAAAAAATATCTTAGCAAGTAAAAATATCTTGAATTTGAACAAAGTAATCTAATATTTCTTCCTTTGTGGTTATCATGGATTATATTTAAGACTATTTAACTTGTTGCTTTTACAGATTTCAATCTTTTTTCTTGTTCTGTTAGATAATTTTACTTTTTCTAGAATCAAACCCTTAAAAAAACTACCTGGCAAAATACCAAGAAAAACTCAGGCTTCAAATTAGTAAAAAAAAAAATAAACATCTAGAAATTTGTCTGATTGTGGTCGTGTAAAAGGAAATATTTCACAATTTAACTACATTCTGTTGCTAAGATGCCAAACTTTGTCATGCTTGTACTTGTTGAACAGCTCAGTTCTGCCTAAACTGTGTTAGCTGGGATGGTGTTTCCATGTATTGATGTGGAACTTCTGCATTTGGAATGTGGCGTAAGCAGCCTGGGTTTGTTACTAAAATGCCTTTTATGTCCATTGCAGGGGGAAAGAAATAAAAGGAAAACATGCTGGTGAATTCCAGTGAGAAAGACGTCAGTATGAGTGTATGATTACTGGCACAAAGAAGATACACACAGTCCAAGTAAAAGTGTGTTACTAATAGTCAGATTTATCTAATATTTCAATTAATACATCAAACTACAGTGGTGTGAAAAACTATTTGCCCCCCTCCTGATTTCTTATTCTTTTGCATGTTTGTCACACAACATGTTTCTGATCATCAAACACATTTAACTATTAGTCAAAGATAACACAAGTAAACACAAAATGCAGTTTTTAAATGAGGGGTTTTATTATTTAGGGAGAAAAAAAATCCAAACCTACATGGCCCTGTGTGAAAAAGTAATTGCCCCCTGAACCTAATAACTGGTTGGGCCACCCTTAGCAGCAATAACTGCAATCAAGCGATTGTGATAACTTGCAACGAGTCTTTTACAGCGCTCTGGAGGAATTTTGGCCCACTCATCTTTGCAGAATTGTTGTAATTCAGCTTTATTTGAGGGTTTTCTAGCATGAACTGCCTTTTTAAGGTCATGCCACAACATCTCAATAGGATTCAGGTCAGGACTTTGACTAGGCCACTCATTTTGTTTTTCTTCAGCCATTCAGAGGTGGATTTGCTGGTGTGTTTTGAGTCATTGTCCTGCTGCAGCACCCAAGATCGCTTCAGCTTGAGTTGACAAACAGATGGCCGGACATTCTCCTTCAGGATTTTTTGGTAGACAGTAGAATTCATGGTTCCATCTATCACAGCAAGCCTTCCAGGACCTGAAGCAGCAAAACAACCCCAGACCATCACACTACCACCACCATATTTTACTGTTGGTATGATGTTCTTTTTCTGAAATGCTGTGTTACTTTTACGCCAGATGTAACGGGACACGCACCTTCCATAAAGTTCAACTTTTGTCTCGTCGGTCCACAAGGTATTTTCCCAAAAGTCTTGGCAATCATTGAGATGTTGTTTAGGAAAATTGAGACGAGCCTTAATGTTCTTTTTGCTTAAAAGTGGTTTGCGCCTTGGAAATCTGCCATGCAGGCCGTTTTTGCCCAGTCTCTTTCTTATGGTGGAGTCGTGAACACTGACCTTAATTGAGGCAAGTGAGGCCTGCAGTTCTTTAGATGTTGTCCTGGGGTCTTTTGTGGCCTCTCGGATGAGTCGTCTCTGCGCTCTTGGGGTAATTTTGGTCGGCCGGCCACTCCTGGGAAGGTTCACCACTGTTCCATGTTTTTGCCATTTGTGGATAATGGCTCTCACTGTGGTTCGCTGGAGTCCCAAAGCTTTAGAAATGGCTTTATAACCTTTACCAGACTGATAGATCTCAATTACTTTTGTTCTCATTTGTTCCTGAATTTCTTTGGATCTTGGCATGATGTCTAGCTTTTGAGGTGCTTTTGGTCTACTTCTCTGTGTCAGGTAGCTCCTATTTAAGTGATTTCTTGATTGAAACAGGTGTGGCAGTAATCAGGCCTGGGGGTGACTACAGAAATTGAACTCAGGTGTGATAAACCACAGTTAAGTTATTTTTTAACAAGGGGGGCAATCACTTTTTCACACAGGGCCATGTAGATTTGGAGTTTTTTTTCTCCCTTAATAACGTAAACCTTCATTTAAAAACTGCATTTTGTGTTCAATTATGTTATCTTTGACTAATAGTTAACGGTTTTTGATGAGCAGAAACATTTAAGTGTGACAAACATGCAAAAGAATAAGAAATCAGGAAGGGGGCAAATAGTTTTTCACACCACTTTATATGTAATGCATTAAACCTATTTTTTCAAATCTTAATGGAAAATATATAAATGTTTTAATTGACTGATGATGCAGACGTCACAAATACATTACACTTTTCAACATGTCTTTATGTATTTTTGTTAATATCCTGTTTGACATTATTATTCTGTTATGAGGCTATACTGTATAAGCACACAATGGTGTTAGTGTGTTAATGCATGTGTGCTTGGCCTGTGTGTGTGTGCGCGCGTTTTCTCTGTGTGTGTTATAACAGTGAATGTGCTGTTCATGCTATACACTGCTGTGTGGTAATAAAATCCTCCCAGCCATTGCATTGGGCAGCAAACAAGCTCACTCGTCTCTTTCCGGCGGTGAAAAACGCTACAATATATATAAAAAAAATTCAAACGCACACAAAAGTAATTTAGTTCTAAATGGATGGAATGAAAGAGAAGATAAGCATGTTGAAGGTACCCCAGCTCTCCTCTAGCATTGACGTTCAGCATGTTATCTTTCGTGACGTGTCTTCCTGACAGCCTATAGATAAGCAGTGCTACAGGATTATCAGTCAGTATTACAATTTGAGTGTCACTACACAAAAATAAGACGATTACATGCAGGAAATGTTAAAAAAACGATGCATACTTGTTAATTTGGGAACTTTGCTCTACTGATCATAAATGATGAGTTTAGGTGTCGCCGTGGTGGTGCTGGTGGTGTAGTGGTTAACACTGTGGCCTCGCACCACCAGGGTCAGAGGTCGAGTCTCGCCTTGGGTCTGCGTGTGGAGTTAGCAGGTTCTCCCTGTGCTTTCTCCCAGAGTACAAAGATAATGATTAGAATAACTGCCGTTTCAAAAATCGCATGTGTGTGTCCTGTGATAGATTGGTACACCACATGCAGGGTGTACGACCTCATGCCCCGAGTCCCCTGGGAGAGACTCCAGGCCCCCCGCGACCCTGAACAGGATACAGTAAAAAAAATTAAAAATTTTAATAAGTGAAAAATGTCTTACATGAAAAGAAGTATCAATTTAAATCTGAATTCCAGACTTTAATTCAATTCAATTCAGTTTTATTTGTATAGCGCTTTTAACAATTGACATTCTCTCAAAACAGCTTTACACAATCAAGAGAATTATTTAAGTTTGTGTGGAATGTGTATGAATCAAAATGTTCAGATAGTCCCTGGCGAGCAAGCCCGAGGGCGACAGTGGCAAGGAAAAACTCCCTGAGATGGTAATAGGAAGAAACCTTGAGAGGAACCAGACTCAACAGGGAACCCATCCTCATCTGGGTGAAACAGATAGCAGTTGATGTTAATTGATGTTAAAATGGAGTCCAGTACTTATTGGAGACTCAGATAGACTTGTAGAAAGTTCCAGTCCTGAACTATCGAATTGTCAAGTCCTCAGAGAAACAGCTGACAACACCAGTCGAGGCCAGAACCATCTTCTAAGTAGAGAGAATCATCCCCAGACACCAGGCGCATCCTAAAGAGACACACGGGGCATCCATGCGACGAGACTTCCAACCATAAACGGGGCACCAGGATGGATCAGACAGGTCCGGAGGGCAGAGGGAGTCTGGATCACTGGCAGCTCAGGAACCACATGTGTAGCTCGACAGAGAGCACCTCTCGACACCTCACCTGTGATGAGGCCTAAATCCTGACTGATACAGTTCATGTATGCCATTTCTATGTAGATATGAGCATAGCTGCTCTGCTACTATCTTTTCCAGAATCTTAGAGATAAAGGGGAGGTTTGATATTGGCCTGTAATTGGACAGCTGACAGGGGTCGAGGTCAGGTTTCTTAATTATTGGTTTAATAACTGCTACTCTAAAAGATTTTGGAACATAACCAATGCTGAGTGAGGAATTAATTATTCTCAACAGCGGTTCTGTTATTACTGGTACTATCTGTTTAAGAAAATGTGTCGGTATAGGATCTAATATACAGGATGCTGAATTTGCAGATGAGATGAGTGAAATTAGTTCATTCTCTTCAAGAGGAGTAAAGTCTTCTAGGTTTGAATCTGACACGGCTAGGTTAACATCTGTATCAATTACATTGTTCGGTTTCAAAGCCTCAATTTTATGCCTGATATTTACAATTTTATTATTAAAAAAGTTCATGAAGTCCTCACTATTGCATGATGTTGTTGTGGAGATTTCTGTAGTGGTCTTATTTCTGGTTAATTTGGCTACGGTATTAAATAAAAATCTAGGATTTTGTTTATTTTCTTCTATAAGACTTTATTGAGTGTTTGTTAGAGACCAGACTTCATAAACAAGTAAACGATGGCAGGAGCTCAGGAGAAGCTCTGGTTATGTAAAAATCCTGTACACACCCATCAGGCGACATCGCATGTGCTTGTAGCTGTTGTAACTTTTACAAGTGCATTATAATGTCAGAGGTTTGAAAATGCAACCCAATCATTACATAATTAACAGTTGGACCGGCGTTAGTGTTGTAACTGGTTGTGGTTTTCGGCAGTTGATCTGTAGATAAGAGAGAAGACAGAGAACAGGAAATGGGCTCTGACACATAAAGGACGTCGGCACGGCCCCGAGCTCGTTCTGCTCAACAAGACGTCTTAAACTAACCTGAGCCTACCTGAGGCAGTGTGTGTGTGTGTGTGTGTGTGTGTGTGTGTGTGTGTGTGTGAGATACTATTCATTTTAGGGTGTGTGAATAAAACCTGACTCTGATTGGATGTGTTTTCACTTTGAGAACTTTACAGGGATGGGTAGAGTCCGGAGTTTGTTTTAGTTTTGGTCAGAAAGAATGTTCAAGGGAATGTGTAAAGAAATATGAAACTCCAAAATCTGAGCAAATTCTAGAACTATACAGTATAATTCATATAATAATAGACACAACATTATTACTTTATTAACGATTGCACTGTTACAGCACAGTGTTAGTTCATGTTACTTTTGGCATTAACACATTTAAGCTAAATATAAAAAAAATTAAAGATGTTTATTTATTCAACACATTAACATACATTTTATTAGTGTTTTTATTTATTAATTGACAGTTATTCGTTAAGGCCTTAATTGTTCTGAACAATGATAAACCACGTAGGTGTCACTTCTCCTCCACAACAGGTTACTTATTTAAAAAGAAGTTTAAAGGTTATTTTAGTTAGATTTTTAGATTTACTTATAGTTAACCTATTATTGTTAAACTATAATTAATTATAAGAATCTTCTTGTTATTAACTCGGGCTGAAGTTTCAGCTGTAACATGTCGGAACAGCTCAGTTTAAACATCTGTTATTGGAGCGTGTCATGGGGTTAACCGTCTGGCTGAACATCACGTGATTTAGAGTAAGCTGTGAGACACAAGTGAAAGTAAAAGTGTGTGTGTGTGTGTGTGTGTGTGCACATATGTGTGTGAGAGAAGAGAGAGAAGAGGGTAAAGGGGGGAGAACGGGCCGAGAGCTTGAAGTGGTTTATCTGCATGCAAATTTAATCTGGTTTACGTTTGCAGAAAAATTAAATAGCAGCTTGTCAGATCTTTTCCAGTGTGTGTGTGTGTGTGTGTGTGTGTGTGTGTGTGTGTGTGTGTGTGTGTGTGTACGAAAGAGATAATGAATAGCACTCAGGACATTCTATTCAAGTTCATATAACCTGAACCATGAGCAGAATTGATACTGGTGAGAATTCAGGGCTAGATCTGACCCAGCTGCAATAAGACACACACACACACACACACACACACACACACATACACACACACACACACACACACACACATATAATTTAGCAAAAACAGATCTACAAGAATGAGCAAAACAAAGACATCGCCTGCAGAGTTGAATCAAGAACAACCGATCAGATTACAGAAAATATCTTTTAGATGTTGCCTTCACATAAAACACACACACACGCACACACACACACACACACACACACACACACACACACACACACACACACACACACACACCAGGACTATCCATTAAGGATTGCGCACATGAGGCTTCGGACCGGATGCTCTTCAAATGGTGTCTCCTGCATGGCAAAGTGAACTGAGACAGAGACAGAGACAGAGACATGGGGAGAAACCTGAGCAGTGGACCTGGGAGCGGACGTCTTTGGAGATTCTCTTAAAGCTGATAGAATAATCACATCTTACGCTCCACACACTAATCTACCAGCAGTTCCCGCAGTAAAGCCGCGTGAAAACATTCACACCGTCTAATGAGTTCAAAAATATTAGGGACGTATGTGACAAGCATGTGACATCATCGTCTGAGTTTTGAAAGGAACAAAGGACAGAATTCTTCACTTGTGAGTCTGGAGTGAGAAGTGGAGTGAGACAGTGCTGATGTGGGACAGTATGTGGAGACAGGGTGTGTGAAGAGACGGGGCTGATGTGGGACAGGGTGTGTGAAGACAGGGTGTGGGGTGAGACGGGGCTGATGTGGGACAGGGCTGATGTGGGACAGGGTGTGGAGACAGGGTGTGTGAAGAGACAGGGCTGATGTGGGACAGGGTGTGGAGACAGGGTGTGTGAAGAGACAGGGCTGATGTGGGACAGGGTGTGTGAAGACAGGGTGTGGGGTGAGACGGGGCTGATGTGGGACAGGGTGTGGAGACAGGGTGTGTGGAGAGACTGGGCTGATGTGGGACAGGGCTGATGTGGGACAGGGTGTGGAGACAGGGTGTGGGGTGAGACGGGGCTGATGTGGGACAGGGCTGATGTGGGACAGGGTGTGGAGACAGGGTGTGTGAAGAGACAGGGCTGATGTGGGACAGGGTGTGTGAAGACAGGGTGTGTGGAGAGACTGGGCTGATGTGGGACAGGGTGTGTGAAGACAGGGTGTGGGGTGAGACTGGGCTGAGGTGAGACAGGGCTGATGTGGGACAGGGCTGATGTGGGACAGGGTGTGGAGACAGGGTGTGGAGACAGGGTGTGTGAAGAGACAGGGCTGATGTGGGACAGGGTGTGGAGACAGGGTGTGTGAAGAGACAGGGCTGATGTAGGACAGGGTGTGGAGACAGGGTGTGTGGAGAGACTGGGCTGAGGTGAGACAGGGCTGATGTGGGTCTGGGTGTGGTGTGAGACAGGGCTGATGTGGACCTGTCTCACACCACACCCTTTCTCACATGTCAAGTCTGTCTCACTCTAATATTTACACCATTGGCTTATCAGTGACACTCAGTGGGACCAAAACCACAACCTGTTTTAGAGAACAGCGCCACTGGTGACCAGCTGACTGGTGCTGCCTCTGATGCTTTTGGACTCGGAGTGTCAGCTCTTCAGGGAGCTTTAATCCGGCTGTTTATGTGATCCAGAATCAGATGTAGGAAACAGAGTCCTTTAACCTAAAAACCTTTAACAGCGTCGTCTCGCCTGCTGCTCTTTGACGATGTCAGGTTTGGTCTCTTGGGTGCACATGAACACACCCGTCTCTGCACGCTTAGGTCCAAAATAATATCATGAAAATGCAAACATGTGGGAGACATTTCACAGCTGGTCATGAGAGCGCACAAGTCCTGAAAGCACATGAGCTGAAAATAGTTGAGACTGTGCTTCTCTAAGGCTCAGAGACATGAAGCAGAGACAGAGCCTGACCACGTATCGGCTGTGTGTTTGTATACACAGTATGGTAGATGTGTGCTTGTCTGTGATGGTGTGTGAGCGTGTGTTTGTGTATTTAAAATAAAATTACTTGATCCCCTGCAGATTTTGTAAGTTTCTCCATTTAAAAGAAAGAAATGAAGGGTCTATAATTTTATCATAGGTTTATTGGAAGAAAGTGCTGTGGTCAGGTGAGGCCAAAATTGAGCTCTTTGATCTCAACATGACTCGCTGTGTTTGGAGGAAAGAACAACGCTGTGACCCTAAGACCACCGTCCCTACAGTCAAGCATGGAGGTGCAAACATCACACTTTGGGGCAGTTCCTCTGCTAAAGGGACTTTAGGCCAATGGACGGGGCCATGCATTGTACTTCATTTGGATGAAAACCTCCTGAAGATGGGTCGTGGACAGTGGTGTCAAAAGTATTCACATTGATTACTTGAGTAGAAGTATAGATACCAGGGTTTAAAAACCCTTTCTTTAGAAGTTGAAGTATCAACTCAAGCTTTTTACTCAAGTAAAAGTGTAAAAGTACTGGTTTCAAAACTACTTAAGTATAAAAGTAAAAGTAACGTGAGGTGGAAAAAAGCATTAAGGATAAAAGCTTAGGCTGTGCCACGGGCCTGTATACTACTGTACACTAACGCCTCATATACTACTGTACACTAACGCCTCATATATTACTGTACACTAACACCTAATATACTACTGTACACTAACACCTCATATACTACTGTACACTAACGCCTCATATACTACTGTACACTAACCTCATATACTACTGTACACTAACACCTCATATACTACTGTACACTAACACCACATATACTACTGTACACTAACGCCTCATATACTACTGTACACTAACACCTCATATACTACTGTACACTAACACCTCATATACTCCTGTACACTAACCTCATATACTACTGTACACTAACGCCTCATATACTACTGTACACTAACGCCTCATCTACTACTGTACACTAACCTCATATACTACTGTACACTAACACCTCATATACTACTGTACACTAACGCCTCATATACTACTGTCCACTAACGCCTCATATACTACTGTCCACTAACGCCTCATACACTACTGTACACTAACGCCTCATATACTACTGTACACTAACCTCATATACTGTACTACTGTACACTAACGCCTCATATACTACTGTACACTAACACCACATATACTACTGTACACTAACACCTCATATACTACTGTACACTAACCTCATATACTACTGTACACTAACGCCTCATATACTACTGTACACTAACGCCTCATATTCTACTGTACACTAACGCCTCATATACTACCGTACACTAACGCCTCATATACTACTGTACACTAACCTCATATACTACTGTACACTAACGCCTCATATACTACCGTACACTAACGCCTCATATACTACTGTACACTAACCTCATATACTACTGTACACTAACACCACATATACTCCTGTACACTAACACCTCATATACTACCGTACACTAACCTCATATACTACCGTACACTAACGCCACATATACTACCGTACACTAACGCCTCATATACTACCGTACACTAACGCCTCATATACTACTGTACACTAACGCCACATATACTACTGTACACTAACGCCTCATATACTACTGTACACTAACGCCTCATATTCTACTGTACACTAACGCCTCATATACTACTGTACACTAACGCCTCATATACAACTGTACACTAACGCCACATATACTACTGTACACTAACGCCTCATATACTCCTGTACACTAACACCTCATATACTACTGTACACTAACCTCATATACTACCGTACACTAACGCCACATATACTACCGTACACTAACGCCTCATATACTACCGTACACTAACGCCTCATATACTACTGTACACTAACGCCACATATACTACTGTACACTAACGCCTCATATACTACTGTACACTAACGCCTCATATACTACTGTACACTAACGCCTCATATACTACTGTACACTAACGCCACATATACTACTGTACACTAACGCCTCATATACTACTGTACACTAACGCCTCATATACTACTGTACACTAACCTCATATACTACTGTACACTAACGCCTAATATACTACTGTACACTAACGCCTCATATACTACTGTACACTAACCTCATATACTACTGTACACTAACACCTCATATACTACTGTACACTAACCTCATATACTACTGTACACTAACACCTCATATACTACTGTACACTAACCTCATATACTACTGTACACTAACACCTCATATACTACTGTACACTAACACCTCATATACTACTGTACACTAACCTCATATACTACTGTACACTAACGCCACATATACTACTGTACACTAACACCTCATATACTACTGTACACTAACACCTCATATACTACTGTACACTAACGCCTCATATACTACTGTACACTAACGCCACATATACTACTGTACACTAACCTCATATACTACTGTACACTAACCTCATATACTACTGTACACTAACGCCACATATACTACTGTACACTAACACCTCATATACTACTGTACACTAACCTCATATACTACTGTACACTAACGCCACATATACTACTGTACACTAACACCTCATATACTACTGTACACTAACAGCTCATATACTACTGTACACTAACGCCTCATATACTACTGTACACTAACACCACATATACTACCGTACACTAACATCACATATACTACCGTACACTAACACCTCATATACTACCGTACACTAACGCCTCATATACTACCGTACACTAACGCCTCATATACTACCGTACACTAACGCCTCATATACTACTGTACACTAACCTCATATACTACTGTACACTAACACCTCATATACTACTGTACACTAACGCCTCATATTCTACTGTACACTAACGCCTCATATACTACTGTACACTAACGCCTCATATACTACTGTACACTAACACCTCATATACTACTGTACACTAACCTCATATACTACTGTACACTAACACCACATATACTACTGTACACTAACACCACATATACTACTGTACACTAACCTCATATACTACTGTACACTAACACCTCATATACTACTGTACACTAACGCCTCATATTCTACTGTACACTAACGCCTCATATACTACTGTACACTAACGCCTCATACACTACTGTACACTAACGCCACATATACTACTGTACACTAACACCACATATACTACTGTACACTAACACCTCATATACTACTGTACACTAACAGCTCATATACTACTGTACACTAACGCCTCATATACTACCGTACACTAACACCACATATACTACTGTACACTAACATCACATATACTACCGTACACTAACCTCATATACTACCGTACACTAACGCCTCATATACTACCGTACACTAACGCCTCATATACTACCGTACACTAACGCCTCATATACTACTGTACACTAACCTCATATACTACTGTACACTAACACCTCATATACTACTGTACACTAACGCCTCATATTCTACTGTACACTAACGCCTCATATACTACTGTACACTAACGCCTCATATACTACTGTACACTAACACCTCATATACTACTGTACACTAACCTCATATACTACTGTACACTAACACCACATATACTACTGTACACTAACACCACATATACTACTGTACACTAACCTCATATACTACTGTACACTAACACCTCATATACTACTGTACACTAACGCCTCATATTCTACTGTACACTAACGCCTCATATACTACTGTACACTAACGCCTCATACACTACTGTAAACTAACGCCACATATACTACTGTACACTAACGCCACATATACTACTGTACACTAACCTCATATACTACTGTACACTAACGCCTCATATACTACTGTACACTAACGCCTCATATTCTACTGTACACTAACGCCTCATATACTACTGTACACTAACGCCTCATATACTACTGTACACTAACGCCACATATACTACTGTACAGTAACGCCTCATATACTCCTGTACACTAACGCCTCATATACTACTGTACACTAACCTCATATACTACCGTACACTAACGCCACATATACTACCGTACACTAACGCCTCATATACTACCGTACACTAACGCCTCATATACTACTGTACACTAACGCCACATATACTACTGTACACTAACGCCTCATATACTACTGTACACTAACGCCTCATATTCTACTGTACACTAACGCCTCATATACTACTGTACACTAACGCCTCATATACTACTGTACACTAACGCCTCATATACTACTGTACACTAACACCTCATATACTACTGTACACTAACCTCATATACTACTGTACACTAACGCCTAATATACTACTGTACACTAACGCCTCATATACTACTGTACACTAACCTCATATACTACTGTACACTAACACCTCATATACTACTGTACACTAACCTCATATACTACTGTACACTAACACCTCATATACTACTGTACACTAACCTCATATACTACTGTACACTAACACCTCATATACTACTGTACACTAACCTCATATACTACTGTACACTAACGCCACATATACTACTGTACACTAACACCTCATATACTACTGTACACTAACACCTCATATACTACTGTACACTAACGCCTCATATACTACTGTACACTAACGCCACATATACTACTGTACACTAACCTCATATACTACTGTACACTCCTTGAACCATCACCTTATCGTGGTGGAGGGGTTTGCGTGTCCCAATGATCCTGGGAGCTATGTTGTCGGGCGCTTCATGCCCCTGGTAGGGTCACCCATGGCAATCTGGTCCTAGGTGAGGGAACAGACAAAGAGTGGTTCAAAAGACCTCTATGATGAATTCAAACTTTGGTAAACGTTTTCCCTCGCCCGGACGTGGGTCACCGGGGCCTCCCTCTGGAGCCAGGCCTGGAGGTGGGGCCCGATGGCGAGCGCCTGGTGGTCGGGCCTGTACCCATGGGGCCCGGCCGGGCACAGCCCGAAGAGGCAGCGTGGGTCCCCCTTCCCATGGGCTCACCACCTGTAGGAGGGGCCAAAGAGGTCGGGTGCAGTGTGAGTTGGGCGGTGGCCGAAGACAGGGGCCTTGGCGGTCTGATCCTCGGCTGCAGAAGCTGGCTCTAGGGACGTGGAATGTCACCTCTCTGGCGGGGAAGGAGCCTGAGCTAGTGCGTGAGGTTGAGAAGTTCCGGCTAGATATAGTTGGACTCACCTCTACGCACAGCTTGAACTCTGGAACCAGTCTCCTTGAGAGGGGATGGACTCTCTTCTACTCTGGAGTTGCCCCCGGTGAGAGGCGCCGAGCAGGTGTGGGCATACTTATTGCCCCCCGGCTCGGGGCCTGTACATTGGGGTTCACCGCAGTGGACGAGAGGGTGGCCTCCCTCCGCGTTCGGGTGGGGGGACGAATCCTTACTGTTGTTTGCGCTTATGTGCCAAACAGCAGTTTGGAGTACCCGCCCTTTTTGGGGTCTCTAGAGGGGGCGCTAGAGGGCGTCCCTCCTGGGGACTCCATCGTTCTGTTGGGGGACTTCAATGCTCACCTGGGCAATGACAGTGAGATCTGGAAGGGCGTGATTGGGATGAACGGCCCCCCCGATCTGAACCAGAGCGGTGTTTTGTTATTGGACTTCTGTGCTCGTCACGGATTGTCCATAACGAACACCATGTTCAGGCATAAGGGTGTCCATATGTGCACCTGGCACCAGGACACCCTAGGCCGCAGTTCGATGATCGACTTTGTGGTCGTGTCGTCGGACTTGCGGCCACATGTCTTGGACACTCGGGTGAAGAGAGGGGCGGAGTTGTCAACTGATCACCACCTGGTGGTGAGTTGGCTCCGTTGGCAGGGTAGGATGCCGGTCAGGCCTGGTAGACCCAAACGTATTGTGAGGGTCTGCTGGGAACGTCTGGCAGAGTCCCCTGTCAGGACGAGCTTCAACTCCCACCTCCGGCAAAGCTTCAACCACGTCCTGGGGGAGGTGGGGGACATTGAGTCCGAATGGACTATGTTCCGCGCCTCCATTGTTGAGGCAGCCGACCGGAGCTGTGGCCGTAAGGTGGTCGGTGCCTGTCGCGGTGGCAACCCAAGAACCCGTTGGTGGACACCGGCGGTGAGGGATGCCATCAAGCTGAAGAAGGAGTCTTACCGGGCCTTTTTGGCTGGTGGCACTCCGGAGGCAGCTGATAGGTACCGGCAGGCCAAGCGGAACGCGGCTTCGGTGGTTGCTGAGGCAAAAACCCGGGCGTGGGAGGAGTTTGGGGAGGCCATGGAGAATGACTTCCAGACGGCTTCGAAGAGATTCTGGTCCACCATCCGGCGTCTCAGGAGGGGAAAGCAGTGCATGGTCAACACAGTGTATAGTGGGGATGGTGCGCTGCTGACCTCGACTCGGGACGTTGTGGGTCGGTGGGGAGAGTACTTCGAAGACCTCCTTAATTCCACCAACATGCCTTCCGATGAGGAAGCAGAGTCTGGGGACGTAGAGGTGGACTCTTTCATCTCTGGGGCCGAGGTCGCCGAGGTGGTCAAAAAGCTCCGTGGTGGCGGCGCCCCGGGGGTGGATGAGATCCGCCCTGAGTTCCTCAAGGCTCTGGATGTTGTAGGGCTGTCATGGTTGACACGTCTCTGCAACATTGCATGGACATCGGGGACAGTGCCTCTGGACTGGCAAACCGGGGTGGTGGTCCCCCTCTTCAAGAAGGGGGACCGGAGAGTGTGTTCCAACTACAGAGGGATCACACTTCTCAGCCTCCCCGGGAAAGTCTATTCAGGGGTCCTGGAAAGGAGGGTCCGTCGGATAGTCGAACCTCGGATTCAGGAGGAGCAGTGTGGTTTTCGTCCGGGTCGCGGAACAGTGGACCAGCTCTTCACCCTTAGCAGGGTCCTGGAGGGGGCATGGGAGTTCGCCCAACCAGTCTACATGTGCTTTGTGGACTTGGAGAAGGCATTCGACCGTGTCCCTCGGGGAGTCCTGTGGGGGGTACTCCGGGAGTATGGGATATCGGATTCCCTGTTAAGGGCTGTCCGGTCCCTGTACAACCGGTGTCGGAGCTTGGTCCGCATTGCCGGTAGTAAGTCTGACCTGTTTCCGGTGAGAGTAGGACTCCGACAGGGCTGCCCTTTGTCACCGATCCTGTTCATAATTTTTATGGACAGGATTTCTAGGCGCAGCCAGGGCGTTGAGGGGGTGCAGTTTGGTGGGCTCAGGATTGGGTCACTGCTTTTTGCAGATGACGTTGTTCTGTTGGCCTCATCACCCTGTGACCTACAGCTCTCACTGGATAGGTTCGCAGCCGAGTGTGAAGCGGCTGGGATGAGAATCAGCACCTCCAAATCTGAGGCCATGGTCCTCAGCCGGAAAAGGGTGGAGTGCCCTCTCAGAGTTGGGAGTGAGATCCTGCCCCAAGTGGAGGAGTTTAAGTATCTCGGGATCTTGTTCACGAGTGAGGGTAAAATGGAGCGGGAGATTGACAGGCGGATCGGGTCAGCGTCTGCAGTGATGCGGGCTCTGTATCGGTCCGTCGTGGTGAAGAAGGAGCTGAGTCAAAAGGCAAAGCTCTCAATTTACCGGTCGATCTACGTTCCTACCCTCACCTATGGTCATGAGCTGTGGGTAGTGACCGAAAGAACAAGATCGCGAATACAAGCGGCCGAAATGGGTTTCCTCCGCAGGGTGTCTGGGCTCTCCCTTAGAGATAGGGTGAGAAGCTCGGTCATCCGGGAGGGGCTCAGAGTAGAGCCGCTGCTCCTCCGCATCGAGAGGAGCCAAATGAGGTGGCTTGGGCATCTATTTAGGATGCCCCCTGGACGCCTCCCTTGTGAGGTGTTCCGGACACGCCCCACCGGAAAGAGACCCCGGGGAAGACCCAGGACACGCTGGAGGGACTATGTCTCTCGGCTGGCCTGGGAACGCCTTGGGATCCCCCCGGAAGAGCTGGAAGAAGTGGCCAGGGAGAGGGAAGTCTGGGCATCCCTGCTGAAGCTGCTGCCCCCGCGACCCGACCTCGGATAAGCGGAAGAAGATGGATGGATGGATGGACTACTGTACACTAACCTCATATACTACTGTACACTAACGCCACATATACTACTGTACACTAACACCTCATATACTACTGTACACTAACCTCATATACTACTGTACACTAACGCCACATATACTACTGTACACTAACACCTCATATACTACTGTACACTAACGCCTCATATACTACTGTACACTAACACCACATATACTACCGTACACTAACATCACATATACTACCGTACACTAACACCTCATATACTACCGTACACTAACGCCTCATATACTACCGTACACTAACGCCTCATATACTACCGTACACTAACGCCTCATATACTACTGTACACTAACCTCATATACTACTGTACACTAACACCTCATATACTACTGTACACTAACGCCTCATATTCTACTGTACACTAACGCCTCATATACTACTGTACACTAACGCCTCATATACTACTGTACACTAACACCTCATATACTACTGTACACTAACCTCATATACTACTGTACACTAACACCACATATACTACTGTACACTAACACCACATATACTACTGTACACTAACCTCATATACTACTGTACACTAACACCTCATATACTACTGTACACTAACGCCTCATATTCTACTGTACACTAACGCCTCATATACTACTGTACACTAACGCCTCATACACTACTGTACACTAACGCCACATATACTACTGTACACTAACACCACATATACTACTGTACACTAACACCTCATATACTACTGTACACTAACAGCTCATATACTACTGTACACTAACGCCTCATATACTACCGTACACTAACACCACATATACTACTGTACACTAACATCACATATACTACTGTACACTAACCTCATATACTACCGTACACTAACGCCTCATATACTACCGTACACTAACGCCTCATATACTACCGTACACTAACGCCTCATATACTACTGTACACTAACCTCATATACTACTGTACACTAACACCTCATATACTACTGTACACTAACGCCTCATATTCTACTGTACACTAACGCCTCATATACTACTGTACACTAACGCCTCATATACTACTGTACACTAACACCTCATATACTACTGTACACTAACCTCATATACTACTGTACACTAACACCACATATACTACTGTACACTAACACCACATATAGTACTGTACACTAACCTCATATACTACTGTACACTAACACCTCATATACTACTGTACACTAACGCCTCATATTCTACTGTACACTAACGCCTCATATACTACTGTACACTAACGCCTCATACACTACTGTAAACTAACGCCACATATACTACTGTACACTAACACCACATATACTACTGTACACTAACCTCATATACTACTGTACACTAACACCTCATATACTACCGTACACTAACGCCTCATATACTACCGTACACTAACGCCTCATATACTACCGTACACTAACGCCTCATATACTACTGTACACTAACGCCTCATATACTACTGTACAATAACACCACATATACTACTGTACACTAACACCTCATATACTACTGTACACTAACCTCATATACTACTGTACACTAACGCCTCATATACTACTGTACACTAACCTCATATACTACTGTACACTAACCTCATATACTACTGTACACTAACGCCTCATATACTACTGTACACTAACACCTCATATACTACTTTACACTAACCTCATATACTACTGTACACTAACGCATCATATACTACTGTACACTAACCTCATATACTACTGTACACTAACACCACATATACTACTGTACACTAACACCTCATATACTACTGTACACTAACCTCATATACTACTGTACACTAACGCCTCATATACTACTGTACACTAACGCCTCATATACTACTGTACACTAACCTCATATACTACTGTACACTAACACCTCATATACTACTGTACACTAACCTCATATACTACTGTACACTAACGCCTCATATACAACTGTACACTAACCTCATATACTACTGTACACTAACCTCATATACTACTGTACACTAACACCTCATATACTACTGTACACTAACCTCATATACTACTGTACACTAACACCTCATATACTACTGTACACTAACGCCTCATATACTACTGTACACTAACCTCATATACTACTGTACACTAACGCCTCATATACTACTGTACACTAACCTCATATACTACTGTACACTAACCTCATATACTACTGTACACTAACGCCACATATACTACTGTACACTAACACCTCATATACTACTGTACACTAACACCTCATATACTACTGTAAACTAACGCCTCATATACAACTGTACACTAACGCCACATATACTACTGTACACTACCCTCATATACTACTGTACACTAACCTCATATACTACTGTACACTAACGCCTCATATACTACTGTACACTAACGCCACATATACTACTGTACACTAACGCCTCATATACTACTGTACACTAACGCCTCATATACTACTGTACACTAACGCCTCATATACTACTGTACACTAACGCCACATATACTACTGTACACTAACAGCTCATATACTACTGTACACTAACAGCTCATATACTACTGTACACTAACGCCTCATATACTACTGTAGACTAACACCACATATACTACTGTACACTAACACCTCATATACTACCGTACACTAACACCTCATATACTACTGTACACTAACACCTCATATACTACTGTACACTAACGCCACATATACTACCGTACACTAACATCACATATACTACCGTACACTAACGCCTCATATACTACCGTACACTAACGCCTCATATACTACCGTACACTAACGCCTCATATACTACTGTACACTAACCTCATATACTACTGTACACTAACACCACATATACTACTGTACACTAACGCCTCATATTCTACTGTACACTAACGCCTCATATACTACCGTACACTAACGCCTCATATACTACCGTACACTAACGCCTCATATACTACTGTACACTAACCTCATATACTACTGTACACTAACACCACATATACTACTGTACACTAACACCTCATATACTCCTGTACACTAACACCTCATATACTACTGTACACTAACCTCATATACTACCGTACACTAACGCCACATATACTACCGTACACTAACGCCTCATATACTACTGTACACTAACGCCTCATATACTACTGTACACTAACGCCACATATACTAATGTACAGTAACGCCTCATATACTACTGTACACTAACGCCTCATATTCTACTGTACACTAACGCCTCATATACTACTGTACACTAACGCCTCATATACTACTGTACACTAACACCTCATATACTACTGTACACTAACCTCATATACTACTGTACACTAACACCACATATACTACTGTACACTAACACCACATATACTACTGTACACTAACCTCATATACTACTGTACACTAACACCTCATATACTACTGTACACTAACGCCTCATATTCTACTGTACACTAACGCCTCATATACTACTGTACACTAACGCCACATATACTACTGTACACTAACGCCTCATATACTACCGTACACTAACGCCTCATATACTACCGTACACTAACGCCTCATATACTACCGTACACTAACGCCTCATATACTACCGTACACTAACGCCTCATAGACTACTGTACACTAACCTCATATACTACTGTACACTAACACCACATATACTACTGTACACTAACACGTCATATACTACTGTACACTAACGCCTCATATACTACTGTACACTAACACCTCATATACTACTGTACACTAACCTCATATACTACTGTACACTAACGCCTCATATACTACTGTACACTAACGCCTCATATACTACTGTACACTAACCTCATATACTACTGTACACTAACCTCATATACTACTGTACACTAACCTCATATACTACTGTACACTAACGCCTCATATACTACTGTACACTAACCTCATATACTACTGTACACTAACCTCATATACTACTGTACATTAACACCTCATATACTACTGTACACTAACCTCATATACTACTGTACACTAACACCTCATATACTACTGTACACTAACCTCATATACTACTGTACACTAACACCTCATATACTACTGTACACTAACCTCATATACTACTGTACACTAACACCTCATATACTACTGTACACTAACCTCATATACTACTGTACACTAACACTTCATATACTACTGTACACTAACGCCTCATATACTACTGTACACTAACCTCATATACTACTGTACACTAACACCACATATACTACTGTACACTAACACCTCATATACTACTGTACACTAACCTCATATACTACTGTACACTAACACCTCATATACTACTGTACACTAACCTCATATACTACTGTACACTAACACCTCATATACTACTGTACACTAACCTCATATACTACTGTACACTAACACCTCATATACTACTGTACACTAACACCTCATATACTACTGTACACTAACCTCATATACTACTGTACACTAACACCACATATACTACTGTACACTAACACCTCATATACTACTGTACACTAACCTCATATACTACTGTACACTAACGCCTCATATACTACTGTACACTAACGCCTCATATACTACTGTACACTAACCTCATATACTACTGTACACTAACACCTCATATACTACTGTACACTAACCTCATATACTACTGTACACTAACGCCTCATATACTACTGTACACTAACCTCATATACTACTGTACACTAACCTCATATACTACTGTACACTAACGCCACATATACTACTGTACACTAACACCTCATATACTACTGTACACTAACGCCTCATATACTACTGTACACTAACGCCTCATATACTACTGTACACTAACGCCACATATACTACTGTACACTAACACCTCATATACTACTGTACACTAACATCACATATACTACTGTACACTAACACCTCATATACTACTGTACACTAACGCCACGTATACTACTGTACACTAACACCTCATATACTACTGTACACTAACATCACATATACTACTGTACACTAACACCTCATATACTACTGTACACTAACACCTCATATACTACTGTACACTAACGCCACATATACTACTGTACACTAACGCCTCATATACTACTGTACACTAACGCCTCATATACTACTGTACACTAACGCCTCATATACTACTGTACACTAACGCCACATATACTACTGTACACTAACACCTCATATACTACTGTACACTAACACCTCATATACTACTGTACACTAACACCTCATATACTACTGTACACTAACCTCATATACTACTGTACACTAACACCTCATATACTACTGTACACTAACGCCTCATATACTACTGTACACTAACACCTCATATACTACTGTACACTAACGCCTCATATACTACTGTACACTAACACCTCATATACTACTGTACACTAACATCACATATACTACTGTACACCAACACCTCATATACTACTGTACACTAAAGCCTCATATACTACTGTACACTAACACCTCATATACTACTGTACACTAACACCTCATATACTACTGTACACTAACACCTCATATACTACTGTACACTAACCTCATATACTACTGTACACTAACACCTCATATACTACTGTACACTAACACCACATATACTACTGTACACTAACGCCTCATATACTACTGTACACTAACACCTCATATACTACTGTACACTAACGCCTCATATACTACTGTACACTAACACCTCATATACTACTGTACACTAACCTCATATACTACTGTACACTAACGCCTCATATACTACTGTACACTAACGCCTCATATACTACTGTACACTAACACCTCATATACTACTGTACACTAACACCTCATATACTACTGTACACTAACCTCATATACTACTGTACACTAACACCTCATATACTACTGTACACTAACGCCTCATATACTACTGTACACTAACACCTCATATACTACTGTACACTAACCTCATATACTACTGTACACTAACGCCTCATATACTACTGTACACTAACCTCATATACTACTGTACACTAACCTCATATACTACTGTACACTAACGCCACATATACTACTGTACACTAACACCTCATATACTACTGTACACTAACGCCTCATATACTACTGTACACTAACGCCTCATATACTACTGTACACTAAGGCCACATATACTACTGTACACTAACACCTCATATACTACTGTACACTAACATCACATATACTACTGTACACTAACACCTCATATACTACTGTACACTAACGCCACGTATACTACTGTACACTAACGCCACATATACTACTGTACACTAACGCCTCATATACTACTGTACACTAACGCCTCATATACTACTGTACACTAACGCCTCATATACTACTGTACACTAAGGCCACATATACTACTGTACACTAACACCTCATATACTACTGTACACTAACATCACATATACTACTGTACACTAACACCTCATATACTACTGTACACTAACACCTCATATACTACTGTACACTAACGCCACATATACTACTGTACACTAACACCTCATATACTACTGTACACTAACGCCTCATATAATACTGTACACTAACGCCTCATATACTACTGTACACTAACGCCACATATACTACTGTACACTAACACCTCATATACTACTGTACACTAACACCTCATATACTACTGTACACTAACACCTCATATACTACTGTACACTAACCTCATATACTACTGTACACTAACACCTCATATACTACTGTACACTAACGCCTCATATACTACTGTACACTAACACCTCATATACTACTGTACACTAACGCCTCATATACTACTGTACACTAACACCTCATATACTACTGTACACTAACGCCTCATATACTACTGTACACTAACATCACATATACTACTGTACACCAACACCTCATATACTACTGTACACTAACGCCTCATATACTACTGTACACTAACACCTCATATACTACTGTACACTAACGCCTCATATACTACTGTACACTAACACCTCATATACTACTGTACACTAACGCCTCATATACTACTGTACACTAACGCCTCATATACTACTGTACACTAACACCTCATATACTACTGTACACTAACACCTCATATACTACTGTACACTAACATCACATATACTACTGTACACTAACACCTCATATACTACTGTACACTAACACCTCATATACTACTGTACACTAACGCCACATATACTACTGTACACTAACACCTCATATACTACTGTACACTAACGCCTCATATACTACTGTACACTAACGCCTCATATACTACTGTACACTAACGCCACATATACTACTGTACACTAACACCTCATATACTACTGTACACTAACACCTCATATACTACTGTACACTAACCCCTCATATACTACTGTACACTAACCTCATATACTACTGTACACTAACACCTCATATACTACTGTACACTAACGCCTCATATACTACTGTACACTAACACCTCATATACTACTGTACACTAACGCCTCATATACTACTGTACACTAACACCTCATATACTACTGTACACTAACGCCTCATATACTACTGTACACTAACATCACATATACTACTGTACACCAACACCTCATATACTACTGTACACTAACGCCTCATATACTACTGTACACTAACGCCTCATATACTACTGTACACTAACACCTCATATACTACTGTACACTAACCTCATATACTACTGTACACTAACACCTCATATACTACTGTACACTAACGCCTCATATACTACTGTACACTAACACCTCATATACTACTGTACACTAACACCTCATATACTACTGTACACTAACATCACATATACTACTGTACACTAACACCTCATATACTACTGTACACTAACACCTCATATACTACTGTACACTAACGCCACATATACTACTGTACACTAACACCTCATATACTACTGTACACTAACGCCTCATATACTACTGTACACTAACGCCTCATATACTACTGTACACTAACGCCACATATACTACTGTACACTAACACCTCATATACTACTGTACACTAACACCTCATATACTACTGTACACTAACCCCTCATATACTACTGTACACTAACCTCATATACTACTGTACACTAACACCTCATATACTACTGTACACTAACGCCTCATATACTACTGTACACTAACACCTCATATACTACTGTACACTAACGCCTCATATACTACTGTACACTAACACCTCATATACTACTGTACACTAACGCCTCATATACTACTGTACACTAACATCACATATACTACTGTACACCAACACCTCATATACTACTGTACACTAACGCCTCATATACTACTGTACACTAACGCCTCATATACTACTGTACACTAACACCTCATATACTACTGTACACTAACCTCATATACTACTGTACACTAACACCTCATATACTACTGTACACTAACGCCTCATATACTACTGTACACTAACACCTCATATACTACTGTACACTAACACCTCATATACTACTGTACACTAACCTCATATACTACTGTACACTAACACCTCATATACTACTGTACACTAACGCCTCATATACTACTGTACACTAACACCTCATATACTACTGTACACTAACGCCTCATATACTACTGTACACTAACACCTCATATACTACTGTACACTAACCTCATATACTACTGTACACTAACGCCTCATATACTACTGTACACTAACCTCATATACTACTGTACACTAACACCACATATACTACTGTACACTAACATCACATATACTACTGTACACCAACACCTCATATACTACTGTACACTAACGCCTCATATACTACTGTACACTAACACCTCATATACTACTGTACACTAACCTCATATACTACTGTACACTAACACCACATATACTACTGTACACTAACACCTCATATACTACTGTACACTAACGCCTCATATACTACTGTACACTAACCTCATATACTACTGTACACTAACACCACATATACTACTGTACACTAACATCACATATACTACTGTACACCAACACCTCATATACTACTGTACACTAACGCCTCATATACTACTGTACACTAACCTCATATACTACTGTACACTAACACCTCATATACTACTGTACACTAACGCCACATATACTACTGTACACTAACACCTCATATACTACTGTACACTAACGCCTCATATACTACTGTACACTAACGCCTCATATACTACTGTACACTAACACCTCATATACTACTGTACACTAACACCTCATATACTACTGTACACTAACCTCATATACTACTGTACACTAACACCTCATATACTACTGTACACTAACACCTCATATACTACTGTACACTAACGCCTCATATACTACTGTACACTAACACCTCATATACTACTGTACACTAACGCCTCATATACTACTGTACACTAACATCACATATACTACTGTACACCAACACCTCATATACTACTGTACACTAACGCCTCATATACTACTGTACACTAACACCTCATATACTACTGTACACTAACACCTCATATACTACTGTACACTAACCTCATATACTACTGTACACTAACACCTCATATACTACTGTACACTAACGCCTCATATACTACTGTACACTAACACCTCATATACTACTGTACACTAACGCCTCATATACTACTGTACACTAACACCACATATACTACTGTACACTAACCTCATATACTACTGTACACTAACACCTCATATACTACTGTACACTAACGCCTCATATACTACTGTACACTAACACCTCATATACTACTGTACACTAACGCCTCATATACTACTGTACACTAACACCTCATATACTACTGTACACTAACCTCATATACTACTGTACACTAACGCCTCATATACTACTGTACACTAACGCCTCATATACTACTGTACACTAACCTCATATACTACTGTACACTAACACCTCATATACTACTGTACACTAACGCCACATATACTACTGTACACTAACGCCTCATATACTACTGTACACTAACGCCTCATATACTACTGTACACTAACCTCATATACTACTGTACACTAACACCACATATACTACTGTACACTAACATCACATATACTACTGTACACCAACACCTCATATACTACTGTACACTAACGCCTCATATACTACTGTACACTAACCTCATATACTACTGTACACTAACACCTCATATACTACTGTACACTAACGCCTCATATACTACTGTACACTAACCTCATATACTACTGTACACTAACACCTCATATACTACTGTACACTAACCTCATATACTACTGTACACTAACGCCTCATATACTACTGTACACTAACCTCATATACTACTGTACACTAACCTCATATACTACTGTACACTAACACCTCATATACTACTGTACACTAACCTCATATACTACTGTACACTAACGCCTCATATACTACTGTACACTAACCTCATATACTACTGTACACTAACACCTCATATACTACTGTACACTAACGCCTCATATACTACTGTACACTAACACCTCATATACTACTGTACACTAACGCCTCATATACTACTGTACACTAACACCTCATATACTACTGTACACTAACACCTCATATACTACTGTACACTAACGCCTCATATACTACTGTACACTAACACCTCATATACTCCTGTACACTAACGCCTCATATACTACTGTACACTAACACCACATATACTACTGTACACTAACCTCATATACTACTGTACACTAACACCTCATAAAAAAAACAGAAAAATGTGTTGTTGTTGTTGTTTTGTTGTATTTTTTAACAGCCATAGTGATTTGGGGTACTGTATATGGCAATTGAAAAAGAATGCATTTTAGTCCAATGCAAATACATTAAAGATCCATATATGTGTACTACTGAGCATTAACATGTTTTATGGAGAAGAAGATATTATAACTAGTTGCCTATAAGCATTTTAATGGTGCAAAAAGTCAAACTGACGGAAGATGAATCGATTCGGCGCATGCGCCCCGCCTCCGTTTTAAACCAGCAGTCGAGCGCTCTCTCATCGTCTTAGCTAAGTTTTTTTTCCACAGATTCGGACGTTTAAGAGAAGTAAAATTACAGACATGTTTTAACTATAGTAGGTAAGATTTTAGGAGTTTAAAACGGAGGCGGGGCGCATGCGCCGAATCGATTCATCTTCCCTCGGATACTAATGCCTGTGCATGTGGCCTTGATGATGTATTTTTGATAGTGTTTTCACGCACAGCATTCGTAGCCGTAATTTCGCAATTCGTCCGTGAAACAGAGGAGTTGTAAAAACGAGATTTGTATCTGTAAACGGTCAGAGTCGTATATTTCAGAGTTGTACTCTAACAAACACACAAACTCTCGTATCTGTAAGCTGTTGTGGCCGTAGGTTTTGGGATTCAACTCAGACAAAAGACAGAATTACACACAAATCTTTTTTTTTACGCACGAATATTTTTGACAGTGATTTTATTCCATACATCCAAGCTTAGCTGCAGGAATCTGTGAGGGCAACATACAAGAAAAGGGCAGGCTTAGTAACAAGCCTTGTATGGTTGTCTACAATAAACATTAGTGCTGTCAGAATGAAGGATTCATCCAAGTGATTAATCAATCAATCAATCAATAAATAAATAAATAAATAAATAAATATAATTCCTGTTAACTTCCTCGCTGGTGCTTGGTTGTGACATTTCACTCGGATCTTGAGTCTCTATCACGGACATCTTCGTCTACTTATCACAACCTTATCAACCGAAAATGCTATTTTATTCAAACGTCCTTGCTGGAGTGTGTGACGTGACGTCATGTGCAGGTGCGATGGATCGCGTATCCACCAACAGAGTGTCGGAATGGTATGTTTATATTTCTCATCCAACCAAAATCAAAAATTATTATTATTTTTTAAATGACAAGCTGAAATAAAATAGGAGTACTGAGGTTATTTTTAAAATGTAAGGAGTAGAAAGTACAGATAATTGCGTGAAAATGTAAGGAGTAGAAGGAAAAGGTCGGCTGAAAAATAATTACTCCAGTAAAGTATAGATACACGCGGTGGTGTAGTGGTTAGCACTGTCGCCTTGCACCTCCAGGGTCCAGGGTTCGATTCCCCGGCCAGGCTCGATTCCCGTCTCTGTGTGCATGGAGTTTGCATGTTCTCCCCGTGCTTGGTGGGTTTCCTCCTGGTACTCCGGTTTCCTCCCACAGTCCAAAGACATGCAGATTAGGCTAATTGGCGTTCCCAAATTGACCATAGTGTGTGAATGAGTGTGTGTGTGTGTGTGTGTTTGTGTGTGCTCTGCGATGGATTGGCACGCTGTCCAGGGTGTACCCCGCCTCCAGGTCCCCGCGACCCTGAACACAGGATAAAGCGGTATAGAAGATGAATGAATGAATGAAGTATAGATACCCAAAATTTCTACTTAATTAA
>CM060129.1:25896964-25921964 GCA_030522415.1 Channallabes apus | reverse complement strand
TACTGGGGTCCTCTGGATGTGGACGAAGCTCACGCCACACTGGCGTCTCTTCCAGTCGGCACCTTCCTAATCCGGGACAGTATGCAGACGGACGTCTTCTTCACGCTGAGCTATCGTGCTGTGGACGGACCCACCAGCGTCCGCGTCCTCCTTAAAGGAGGAAGATTCGTCCTGGATGGGAGCAAACACAATTTCCCCTGCTTGTTCGAACTGCTGCGGTTCTACATGACGTCCCCTAAGAGGAGTCTGAAGCAGCCGTACCGGGGTCCTGCACCCCAAAAACTCCAGGAGTTGTGCAGGAGAGCCGTGGTGAAAACCTTCGGAAAGGAAAACCTGCAGAACCTCGCTGTGAGCTCTGTGCTGAAAGGTTACCTTAAGTCATATCCTTTCAGCATTTGAAAAGTACAGTATGCCGTGTTCTTGTATATTTATTCATACAGGATTTTACAGACTGTTTATGTCTTGTTGATTGTTGATGTTCATGATTGTGGTTCCTTTACCTTTAAATGCACTACATCAGGTGTTTCTCCTGATCTTCTTCACTCACCTGCTATGCAGGCCGTCTGGTATTTATTCATTTAGTTTTTGTACTTCGTGTCACCTGGTAAACAACATAGGAAATGTAAGATGTAAGTGTAAGATATGTTTATTAGTTCTGTAATACCACGATGCTGTAGACAAACGAGTACTGTACAACACATTTCATAAGGCATTCTAAACATTAATAAAAGACTGTAGTTGTTTCTTCTGTGGGATTTTTTTTGGTTTTAAAATGTTCACTTCCTAAAACATTTTTAAAACAAAAACAGTTCAATTCTTTTGTCTCCGAGCTCCTCCCACTGAAAAAGTCTGTAAATCATCTGATCATTACTGCATTTAGAAGAAACAGAAAGAGAAAGTAGTTCTTTAGAATTTTGCTCTACCTCATCCTGTGTTTCAGTTGTATGCAAACCCACAAACACACACGAGTATGCATTAAAGAAGTGGCTGAAAATCCCATGGAGTAATCTGCATATTCACTTAATCATCAGGATCGTTATCTGGAGAATTCTAGCATACACACCCAGAACAAAATATACACAGTACATACATTATTTATTTATATAAACATAATATTATATATAAGTTGGTTTTACATAAAAATGAACTAAGAAAGACATTTGGTCACAAAACCGCAAACACAGAATTTAGCACAGACACACATTTATTTCTGTAAAAAAAATAATTGTACAAACAAACAAACAAAAAATAACAAACAAATCTAGCCTGAGACAATGAGGACTTTAATTCTAACTGAAGTTATCCTTAACGCCTAATTCTCCAATCTGATGGGTGTTGATAAACGTGTCGTTCTTTAATAAACTGCTGCTAATATTAAAGCCACTTTATCACCGCACACCCGCACAACAAATGTCCATATCTAATCTTATATCTAACTCTGACCTCAAGCACAAAGAAATGCTTTCATGCTTTCGGTTTTGAACCAAAAAAACAAACAAAAAAAGTGTATTTCATTTCCAGCGATGCAGCTGAGGTGGGTTACTTGATATTTTTTTTCCTGTTTTCTTTCCCCTTGCCTGCTTACATTTGCCAAATCACACACAAAAGCAGTTCCCTCCACCCTCCTCTGAAATCTGCTCAAATCCCTTTCTTCAGGATGGCTGTATGAACCAGCTGCGCCCTCTGGTGGACACTGTCTGTCATACAGAAAAAAACAACAACTAAATTCCTCACACAATGCTAAAAGAATAACACGGCAATTATGAAACAGAAAAAAACTAAACAAAAAAAAAGCAAGAAGATAGAAAAAAATGATCTCATCAAGATATTTCTGAGAAATAAAAAAAAGAATCATGTGAGGATAAAGAATCCATTGAGCTTGAAGAGAAAGTGAAAGCGTAAACTGAAAAGTATTCGCTGGATGTGTGACAAGAATAACAAGACAGAAAGGACAAAGGGCAAAACATACATGCAAAAGTAAACACACCCCAAGCTAATTAGCCCATTTGATGTAAACCGCCGTCTATGAGAAAGTCGGATGTCTCCACGCGTGTCATAGAATTTACTTTAAACTCAACTGAGACTCTGCTGAAGGTAGAAAGTGGGATTAAACTGGAGATTAAACAGCGACACGGGTCACCCTAAGACTGACAGAAAGAAAGAAACACTAATCATAATAACAGCAACACGTTTTAATTAGTACTTAGCATAAATTTAGCGTGGCGTAGGTGTTAGCGCCTGCAGTAAAGAAGTCAGTAGGCGCGCCAACGTCACTGTGGTCATGTGACGCACTATCGTCATGAAAAACATGTATATTTTTCATGTTGAAGTGTGTATACTCGTCACAGAGGATAGCTTAGCATAAGAGATTAAGGTGATTAGCTGTCAGGTTTTGGTTGATGGCTATGCTAAATAAATAGGTTTTTAGCCTAGACTTAAACACTGAGACTGTGTCTGAGTCCCGAACACTATTTGGAAGACTATTCCATAATTTTGGGGCTTTGTAAGAAAAAGCTCTGCCCCCAGCTGTAGTTTTCATAATACGCGGTACTGATAAGCAGCCTGCATCCTTTGACCGAAGTAGGCGTGGCGGATCGTAAGACACTAGCAGTTCGCTCAGATACTGCGGCGCGAGACCATTTAATGCTTTATATGTCAAGAGTAGTATTTTAAAATCAATGCGAAATTTCACAGGGAGCCAATGCAGTGAAGATAGGATAGGGGTGATGTGCTCATATCTTCTGGTTCTAGTGAGGACTCTCGCTGCTGCATTCTGGACTAGCTGAAGCTTGTTTATGCACCTAACTGAACAACCAGACAGTAAGGCATTACAATAGTCCAACCTAGAAGTGATAAAAGCATGAACTAGTTTTTCTGCATCGTTTAGTGACAATATATTTCTTATCTTGGCGATATTTCTGAGGTGAAAGAATGCTATCCTGGTGATATTATCTACATGAGCTTCAAATGAAAGGCTGGAATCTATAATCACACCGAGGTCTTTTACTGTTGCACACACAGTACACTATACAGAATCTCACAAACGTACACCTCTCACATTTCACTCAATCATTGTCTATACCACTTTATTCTGTATTCAGGGTCACGGGGGGCGGGGGGGGGGGGGGGGGGGGCGTGGAACCTTATGGGCTTATGGCACGAGGTAGGGTTCACCCTGGACAGAGTGCCAATCCTTCACAGGGCACACACAGAAACACACACTCATTTATAGACTACGGGCAATTTGGGAACAGCAGTTAGCCTAATCTGCATGTCTTTGGACTGTAGGAGGACGGAAACCCACCAAGCACAGGGAGAACATGCAAACTCCAAGCACAAGCAGTTGGGAATCGAACCCGGACCCTGGAGGTGCAAGGCAAACCACTACACCACTTGGCACAGTTCAGCAACCACCTTATTATATGTTCTCAAGGGACAATAATACATGAATGAAAGTTGGATATACTTTCGATTAGTCAAAGTGCAGCTTGTATATCAGTACAGATTTACTGTCCTCTAACAATAACTCAACATACAGACTTTATTGTCTAAATAACTGGCAGTGAAAAGAAGTACACCCTCAGTGAACATGTCTAAACTGTGTCCAAAGTGTCGTTATCTATCACGGCTTGAATCCTCCTGGACCTGGACTTCACCAGAGCTGCACATGTTGTCGCTGAGATCCTCTTCCACTCCTCCATGATGACATCATACTGTTATACAAGCTGCACAATGACCACTTTAAAATATATCCAAGTGTCATTTCTATAGTATTTGAGGAAATATAACTAAATATTTGCTGAAATTAGGGGGGGTGTACTTACTTTTGTGAAGATTATTAAGCCTACATTCAGTACATATGTTTCTATGGGGAGATGCCCTTTACATCTTTCTAGAATCAAATGTTTAAAATGAGCAAAATTATCTGCCGGAAGAAGAAATTTGTCCTGGAGAAAGTGAACGTTGCCTCAGTAGGTTTAATGATCTAATGCATGTGCTTTGTGTAATCTTGCAGTTTATTAAAAAACATTACTTTTGCAGTGTTTAATATATTTAGACACTTCAAATACTGTGAACGTAATTAAAACGATGTAGAAAAGATGTTTCACGTAAAACCTTCTTAACCAAATATAATCAAAACACAGACGAGCTTCTACACTCTGATGAAAAGATGAAAGTGGTTACTGTATGTTTATAAGAATCTCAATCGTCCTGTGAGTTTGTGTTAAAGCCGGTTAAACCTGACGGACAGCTGACTGAAGAGAAACGCTGAAATTAAACAAGCGCTTTACAGTATAATGATTATTTCAAACCACATAAGGAAGTAAGGAAACAGTCAGCATGTTGGAATGTAATCCTTCAACAAAATCCCCAACACACACACACACACACACAGGTTGAGTTCAAGAGTTTTAACAGTTTAATTGCAGCACTGATTTCAGATAACTGTCTCCGGACAGATGGTGAACCGGTCGCACCACAATGAACAAGAGCTTATTTTTAGTTCATGCAAATTCAACGCAGTAGGACGAACTCAGAGTTCAAAGTGAAATTTTTCCTTCGCACATTTTCTTAAACCTTAAACAATAATTAACTGGACGGTGAAGGGACAGGAGATGGCGAAGGGACGTGGCAGACCAGGAAGTAGATGGTGGAAAAACATGTGAGCAAAACATGGCACAAACACACACATGAGTTTAAAGAGTACAATCATTAAACTGGGCGGCAGAGTGATTTAGTGGTTAGAACCGTCGCCTTGCACCTCCAGGGTTCGGGTTTTATCCCCACCTCAGGGTCTGTGTGCATGAAGTTTGCATGTTCTCCTCGTGCTTGGTGGGTTTCCTCTGGGTACCGCGGTTTCATCCAGCACTGCAAAGACATGCAGATTAGGTTGACCGGCGTTCCCAAATTGCCTGTCGTGATTTTGTGAGTTTGTGTGTGTGTGTGTGTGTGTGTGTGCTGTATATTGTGGTGGATTTTTTATTCTCCCAACACCGAAGTTGCCCTAAATTAAAACATTTACTGTAACTTGAATAAAATAAATTAAAGAAAGACTCCGGACTCCGTGCAGATCTAGATGAAGTAAGGATAAAGTTTTATTGCAACAATAAAACAAAGTGAGCCAGTCCTGAAAATGCCTAAGATGTGAATCAGAGCATCAACAAGAACAGACTGACCTACTGTGACAGAGGCGCCGCCTTTTATACTGTTCTCAAGCGGCGGGTCGCTCATCTGGCCCCCTCATTTGTACAATTATTTTTTTTTGGTTTCTTATCAAATTTTTCAACCATTAAAATTACATTTGTGTTCTATAATTTTCCTACGTTATATACCTCGTCATCTGACTCCATCTCTTATCAATTTTTCCTTCCAATATAACTTATTTTCCTTACAAATTAGTTTCCATTATCTTTTCACTTTTTTTGTTCAACTTAAAAAATATTGGGGTGGCGTTTACGTCGGCTATAAATTCTTGGTGCTTCCGCTTTACTCTACAGTCTTCAAGAGACAGGCCATGGGGAAGCATCTTCTACATATTATTTTAATTATTTGTCTAAGTTTGTAAATTTTGGCGGCGCGGTGGTGTAGTGGTTAGCACTGTCGCCTTGCACCTCCAGGGTCCGGGTTCGATTCCCCGGCCAGGCTCGATTCCCGTCTCTGTGTGCATGGAGTTTGCATGTTCTCCCCGTGCTTGGTGGGTTTCCTCCGGGTACTCCGGTTTCCTCCCACAGTCCAAAGATATGCAGGTTAGGCTAATTGGCGTTCCTAAATTGCCCGTAGTGTGTGATTGGGTGTGTGAGTGTGTGTATGTGTGTGTGCCCTGCGATGGATTGGCACCCTGTCCAGGGTGTACCCCGCCTAGTGCCCGAAGTCTCCTGGGATAGGCTCCAGGTCCCCCGCGACCCTGAACACAGGATTAAGCGGTATAGAAGATGAATGAATGAATGAGTTTGTAAATTTTATTGTATTTACGTATTTTTATTTTATTTTTATTCTTATAGCTAATCGCATTTGCACGAATGATCACCATGTCGCTTTGGACGACTCGGACAGCCACAACAGTCCTACTGACTACACTCCTACTGAACCTGTCATGGACCGGGCCTCGGTGAGTTTTACTGAGGATGAGCCCGAGCCATCTGCATCGCTACTGCAGTTCCTAGAGGAGACAGGGCTCACTTTTTCCAAGAATGCTGACCCCAAACCTGGTCCTTCTAAGAGACCGCGTGTGGATAGCCCTTATCCATTTTCTAATCCAACTAGCGTTCAGACAAAAACAAACCACAGTGGACATGGACAAAGAAGCTGATGAGACGGCGTTGGTTGGACCTGTGGACGGGAAATTTTGTTATAAAAAAAAAAAAAACGAATGGATGGAAGCGTCAGGGTTTAATAGTCAGGGTTTCCAATGTTCTGAATGTACTTGAAAGTATTGTGTTTTACTTAAAAAAACAGTTTACAGAAGGTCTACCTACCTATAGGGTTCCTGAATTCCTGAAATGTAGGCTACTATATTTCTAAATATTCTATTGCTACACTTTTGCAGCAATATTGCGCTGGTCTGTTGGACTTGGTTGAACGAAAATAAACAATATTTTGTTGCTTAAGCTTATGTATTCAGTCATTATTCAACGGTATACTAAAAATCCATATGAAAAAACTTACTTCTCACTGTTCTCAGGTCAAATCTTTATATGCGATTAAAATGCGATTAATTTCGATTAATTAATTACAAAGCCTCTAATTAATTAGATTTTTTTTAATCGAGTCCCGGCCATAATATATCACCAGTGCAGAGGAATACAAGAAGTCTCATCGCCGAAGGTCAGGAATGCAAATAATGTGTGTTAAAGCTCCACCATGAGTCAAATATAATAACGAGGAGCGAGCATGTGCTTCTAAATACCTCAGCCTCATCTAACTGGTAGACCAGGACAGGAGGAACGCAGATAATGATCTTTATTAACTAAGAGAAATCCTAAAGCATAATGTGAGCATCACGTACAAAACAACCAGGGGACACAGGGGGTAAAGAGCAGCTGACACAGGGGCTGTAAATAAGCATTTAATCAGACGTAACGAGGTACCGGTAATTACGATTAAGAGAAGAGGCTGGGGGAACGTGTGTGCTGGGAACTGGGGCAAGTTTTAACATAAAAGTCACAAAAGTCAAAAACAGAGACAAACACAGGAAACCCTGACATGGTTATTTATCATTCTAATCTACGTTCTCTAGACCAACATTAAATACATTTCTCACTGAATGTGCGGATTTCCTCTTAAACCTGGCCGTTTCTGTTAATTACTGGAGACTTTAATATTCCTTTTGAGAATCCTGAAGACCCTCTGAGAGCAGCATTTATGTCCATACTGGACTTTAGATTTAATATTATCCTTCAGATTAAGTATAAGAAATATAATCACAGTTCCACACAGCTATAATACAGTATTGGTGCTGATTTTATGTGTGTGTGCCAAAGAAGCTACTTCTGAAGTTTATGCAAAAATTTCTAATTGATAACTTCAGGCAGTTTGGGGCACATATACAGTACAATCATCTCTCAAAAACAGTAACGCAGTATAGACGTTTAGTATAAGTGTTATACTGTCTCACTTCAAACAATAATCATTTAAAATGCTAACTATTCATATTTCCTTATGAATATTGATAAACAAATTAATTAAGCTCCTAGAAACATATGACCTGTAAAAGCAAAAACATCTGTAGTGTCCGTAACCATGTCAAATTCATGTTGCAATATCTTAACAAATTAGCATTTTATAATAATACACTTTTTCAGGTTTATGTCTTTTCATGTGAAATCTAAATTGGCCGAGTTTCATCTGAATGACAGTTAAGATCAATTACAGACATTAAACATAAAAGGGCATCAACTTGTATTTAGCAAATGTGTTTCTTTTTATTTGATAAAAACATAAATGTGTATGAATATTTTAAAAAATAATGACGCATGGATCAGGAGATAAGAAACATTATGAAAAATGGTATTATGTGATCCTGTCTGAAAAGTCACTTTTTCACCAGGGTGAGACACGCCTTAGCACCAGTACCATGTTTCTGCCAAAAGGGGTGTTGGTGGCTCAGTGGTACTGTAGGTTTCCCGTCCGCCTTGTGGAAGTCCTGGGTTTAATTCCCCCAGCGCTCAAACCCCAGCCACTGGATCCAAAGCCCGGATAAAATGGGAGGGTTTACGTCTGGAAGGACACCTGGTATAAAACCCTGTGCCAAGTTGTTGTACTAACAATAACCATGTGTTGGCTGATAGTGATCTAAGATAAGATGGACTATCTGGTCTCAATTAAAGTTTGTCATCAGTAAGTTGATCAGTAATCTCCCAGTTATCAACTATGATTGGATCAACATCTGACTTGATCAGACGACCACATTCTGTAAGGAGTCACATGTACTGTACCTTAGATAAAGCAGCTCCATTACAAATTGGAACGTAAATGCCATCAAACTAAATTGTTAGTATTTCAAATAGTATGGAACATAGTGGTTTCTCCCAGTTTTCCCCCTCAAGAAACTGAACAGCAAACAGCAAAATCATCAACAGGGTTATTGAGTTGTCAGATGGCAGCAGGGTGTTGGGCCTGATCAGAGGTAATGATGAGACGGCGTACAGGGATGAGATCCAGCCCCTAGTAGCACAGACTGAATAATAGCTTTTTCCCTTACCATGGAATTCACTACTGCACTGTCACTTTCAGTCTATATATCACCGCTTCATCCACTATGCCTCTTTGCACCAGGGACGTGCACTCATAGGAGGCAGGTGAGGCAGTGCCTCACCTTGCCACCAGGGGCGGTAAAGGGCTCAACATGATTTCCTTAGCTGTCACCATAAGTTGTTAAAAAATGAATAATATAATAAAACATAATATAATATCTGTCTTGTGGTCTATGCTTTTAATGCAATTTTGGTGTGTTTCCTATACATTTGGATCATTTTCATAGTCAAAATAGCTGTATTTCTTGTTCAAATAACAACGGGAGACGAGAATCATGGAGGCTGAGGCAGTGACAGGTAGTGCCTCTCAGCGCGTGCGTGTGAGAGTGTGCACCACTCACACACTGTACTGAGCGCGTGCAAACGGCGCGTGCTTGCAGTCAGCGGGAAAATACAGGCCTTGAGGCAGCCAGTACCTTTGCCTCAAAGATGGGGGCGATAGTGAGCCTGCGGCTAATAGTTCACGACACCAGTAAATGCGAGAGTAAATTAAGAAGAAGAAAAAAGAAAAGAAAAACAACCAACAACATTCGGTGCTAACGCGTTGCTATTTGGCTTTATTTTTTTTGGCTTTTATTATTTGGAGGATATAATCTCGAAGATAAGAAATTTTTCAAAACTTGACTTTCAGTCAAAACAAGAAATCATAAGTAACTTACTTATGATTTCTTGCTTTGACTGAAAGTAAACTCAAAGAAAAGGACAAAAAGGAGGACTTCTACAACAAAGTCATCGAGATCTTCGTCCAGAAGGACAGGAGAATGGACTTCATTTACAAGTAAAGGTAAGAATACTGCAGTGGTGTGTTTAAATGTACAGTGGTGTGTTTAAAATGTTATTAAATTTAATCAAGAATGGGATAACAACCATGTATGCTTGTAAATCTGACTCTGAGTCAGTGCCTCACCAACCCCAACCCTCACCGCACGTCACTGCTTTGCACCATCCATAATTGATGTTTTTATTGCACTAATGTATAATAATTCTGCAGATTACAGTATATACCTTATATCATTACCACTGTACTTTCTGTACATTAATCACCCTCCGCCCTGTACAGGTGCACTCGCACCCTCATCCTCATCTGGTTAGATGATAAAACTTTAAATTGGTTTTCTACATATAATTTACACAATGACAAGAAAGTTGCATCCAATGTAATGTAGTCTAGTCTAATCTAGTCTAGTCTAATCTAATGATTTAGAAAATAATAATAAAAAAATGGGATTTATAGATGCTGAGAAATAAATAGTGTTTTAAACAATGAAAGTTTAAAAAAATTGATGAAAGTGTGTGATGAATTACCAAACGTGTCATTTCCATGATTCGCTGATCTCACGGTTCCTGTATAAAATTGTGTGATGTATAGAAATTAGTAATTTCTCAAAAAGCCTATGAAAGATTTACATTAATTATTAATCTAACAATTATACAAACTTTTCTCTTTTTTATTTCTTTTTGTTTTGGAGGACACATGGAGGAATTCGAGTGGCGCTCTTTTCTCCTGCCGCATGGACTTGTTCTTGTCTTGCACCGCCACTAGAGGTCAGTATGACTCCAGAGCTCTCCAAAGCATGTACATGTTCAGAAACCAGCTGGCCTGCAAAACCCCCCTGAAAGCTGTGAGGAACATTGCGTTTCAGATCTTATTTCAGTCATCTTGCCTGTTATTAGTCTTCAGGCTCACATCACAGCAGTATTTTACCATCAGATCCTCACAAATAGGCTGCAACACCACTGAACACCACCGAACACCACCGAACACCACCGAACACTACTGAACACTACTGAACACCACCGAACACCACCGAACACCACTGAACACTACTGACTATTACGCTTTAAACCGTCTCTGATCCCATCAGATCAAAGCAGATGCTGGATTTTGCACAAGTGCCTCAAGGTCGGATCGGATTAAGTGGTAGCGCTTACACACACACACACTTGTCTCACACACACACACACACACACACACACTGGTCTTGTGATGATTTTCCATTGACGTAATCGTGAATGTTGATGCGTAAACACATAATATTGACCAGAAATAACCAAACCGGAACATTTTTCATTTTTTCAGTAGTGTTTAAAACACATGAGCTCAGGTGTGGAGTTTCACATCTTCTTCATGTGTCAGTGTGAGTTTCCTAAAACATCTTTGGTTTTTGACATCTTTGGATTTTGACCTTTAATTAGCTGAAGATAACGCTCGTCCGTCCGCTGTTAGCATCCTGTTCTCCCTCTGTCTCGACTGCAGATACATGAGGGAAGCACTAACGCTGAGGAATATGGAGATATTTCGTCATGTCAAAAAGTCAAAAAGCTAAAGAGGGATTTTACCGTATAAAAGAAAAGGAAGATCAAAGTCTCCGAGCTCAGTCAAGGTTCGGACCTGAAATCCCCGAGGAGGAAAAACGTAAAAAGACTGAAAGCCGAGAGAGCGCACGCACTCCCTCGAGAGTTTGAAGCAGATTGAAGCATTTCAAAAGGAAGAATGGAATAAAGACCATTGAATCCAGATGTACAATGATGATTCCAACAATGACTCACTTGTGCAGTACAAGCCGACGGCACTTGCCTCTTTTTCCTGCCTGAGGTTTTATCACTTACAGGGTCACAACTGAAACATGGAAAAATGGCTACCGTGGTTGATGATGTCGGGTTTTGTATTGTATCTATACAGTACATGTAACAATCTAAATAAAACAAAAACACAGTTATATCCTGAACATTACGCCGCCCGACACGGATGCAACATAAACCAGGCTGATTAACATTAGTTTAGAGCTGTTGTTTGTCTGTTCGTTCATCTTTCTAGCGCAGCCTGGTTACTGAAACTACTGTAGTGCTGATGTTCTGTCATTTAGTTCTTACATTTTGAAAGTGTAACTACAGTATATGTAACTGCCAGAGTTTCCTACCAGGAGCAAAACTTTATAGTTATTTCAGTCTGTCATAGTTTCTCAATATCTCCTACCTATAGAATTAAACAGTCGTAGCTCTGCAAATATGTCCTAAGGTTTTATTAGTGTTACAGTAACATTTCCTGACATACCAGTAGCACTTTTTGTCATGTTGTTTTTAACATTATCCGAATATAATTCTTATCACTTTAACACTGGTAGCACATTCTGACATGGGGATTTAATGTTATCCATCAATCTGCAAGTCAACCTTCAATTATATAGGCATACAGTGACTTGCAAAAGTATTCGGCCCCCTTGAACTTTTCCACATTCTGAAAAGTTGGGTGTGCGTAATTATTCAGCCCCCTGAGTCAATACTTTGTAGAACCACCCTTTGCTGCAATTCCAGCTGCCAGTCTTTTAGGGTATGTCTCTACCAGCTTTGCACATCTAGAGACTGAAATCCTCGTCCATTCTTCTTTGCAAAACAGCTCCAGCTCAGTCAGATTAGATGGACAGCGTTTGTGAACAGCAGTTTTCAGATCTTGCCACAGATTCTCGATTGGATTTAGATCTGGACTTTGACTGGGCCATTCTAACACATGGATATGTTTTGTTTTAAACCATTCCATTGTTGCCCTGGCTTTATGTTTAGGGTCGTTGTCCTGCTGGAAGGTGAACCTCCGCCCCAGTCTCAAGTCTTTTGCAGACTCCAAGAGGTTTTCTTCCAAGATTGCCCTGTATTTGGCTCCATCCATCTTCCCATCAACTCTGACCAGCTTCCCTGTCCCTGCTGAAGAGAAGCACCCCAGAGCATGATGCTGCCACCACCATATTTGACAGTGGGGATGGTGTGTTCAGAGTGATGTGCAGTGTTAGTTTTCCGCCACACATAGCGTTTTGCATTTTGGCCAAAAAGTTCCATTTTGGTCTCATCTGACCAGAGCACCTTCTTCCACATGTTTGCTGTGCAAACGGGACATCTTATGGTTTTCTGTAAACAATGGCTTTCTTCTTGCCACTCTTCCATAAAGGCCAACTTTGTGCAGTGCACGACTAATAGTTGTCCTATGGACAGATTCCCCCACCTGAGCTGTAGATCTCTGCAGCTCGTCCAGAGTCACCATGGGCCTCTTGGCTGCATTTCTGATCAGCGCTCTCCTTGTTCGGCCTGTGAGTTTAGGTGGACGGCCTTGTCTTGGTAGGTTTACAGTTGTGCCATACTCCTTCCATTTCTGAATGATCGCTTGAACAGTGGCTCCGTGGGATGTTCAAGGCTTTGGAAATCTTTTTGTAGCCTAAGCCTGCTTTAAATTGCTCAATAACTTTATCCCTGACCTGTCTGGTGTGTTCTTTGGACTTCATGGTGCTGTTGCTCCCAATATTCTCTTAGACAACCTCTGAGGCCGTCACAGAGCAGCTGTATTTGTACTGACATTAGATTACACACAGGTGCTCACTATTTAGTCATTAGCACTCATCAGGCAATGTCTATGGCCAACTGACTGCACTCACACCAAAGGGGGCTGAATAATTACGCACACCCCACTTTTCAGTTATTTATTTGTAAAAAATGTTTGGAATCATGTATGATTTTCGTTCCACTTCTCACGTGTACACCACTTTGTATTGGTCTTTCACGTGGAATTCCAATAAAATTGATTGATGTTTGTGGCTGTAATGTGACAATGTGGAAAAGTTCAAGCGGCCGAATAGTTTTGCAAGCCACTGTATTTAAAATGCATAATAAAACACCAAATAATAATAAAAAAAACTCTCAATACTAAATATGAAAGCATGGATTTATGGGCGGGGCGAAATGTGACATATTTTAGGCATGCGCAGGTTAAGATGATAATTTTTTAAAGAACACCAGCTGTAACATAAACTTAACACGCTGGTTTCCATAGCAACACGGTGGATTAAACCGAATGAATTTAAAGACATAACGCTTAACTGAAAAAGTTGTTGCTCTGAATACATTTAGCTAAGATTTATGGAAGGAGTCTCCAGTGTCAGGAGGTGTTTACACCATGTTTTTAATGTAACTTAAGGCTCATCTAAACATGAACTGTAACTATAAATTGATTAAACATTGTGAGTATAAACTATTAAATTGAAATCACTGAAATCAAAGTGTTAGTATTAGTGGATTGGTGTGATGCATTGTTTTTTTTTATTGTTTTGGATGATTTAAGACACGCCCAGCTACATATGAAGTTAAATGTGAATACAGATAGTGGTTTTGTACATACAGTGCTGCTGCTACTGTACTTTACATGATCTTGTTAGAAATAAAGTGATACATTGCTTAAAATATACTACACGGTTTTTAAAACAAGGGCACCTACTTTTTGTGTAAAAGAACAAGCATTAGAAGAGTTATAAATAATCTGAAGCTTAAGCCGTCTTGCTGTAAACGGGTAACGTCAGGCGGCGATGGCGGAGCATCTTCTCCACTTTTAATCCAGCGAGCCTGATATTACACATCAGTGACATCAGATCTGGCTGTTGGAAAATTTCCTGCCATCATCTATGAAAGTGGGTCGCCACGGTGATGAAACCCAACTAAAGAAGACTTGTGTGTGTGTGTGTGTGTGTGTGTGTGTGTGTGTGTGTGTGTGTGTGTGTGTGTGTCTTTTTCATTCCTTTTGTTTCATACTGATCCACATACAAACGGAAACAATCAAAGGCTGAATAAAAAGAATTCAAGGAACTCCCCTATTTATTCATGATTAACACACACACACACACACACACACACACACACACACACACACACACACAATAAATAAATAAATTACAAATGGATTTGAATTGAATTTCCTTTGAAGAAGAGGGCTGCCACCCACACACCCACCCACACACACACACACACACACACACACACACTACTGGATATATGTACAGGTAATTAGTAGTCAGATCAGATAGTTAAAGATGAGTACAACTCAATGAACATCTAGAAATGAATGAGTGAGTGAACTGACTAATGAATGAAAGAGAGAGAGAGAGAGAGAGAGCCTGGCTCGCCTTGGCACAAAATATAAAATATATAAAAAAAAGGATGTGGGAAATTGCTGTCTCCATGGAAACCCACTTTTCAGTGTGTCACCACTTTTGTTATCAAACAGGCCTCAGTGTGTTACATAAAGACACACACACACACACACACACACACCTTCGATATACAGCACAACATATAACTACAGGCAGAAATACAATACTACACACACACACACACACACACACACCTTCAATGGCAAACTCTGGGTATCTGGTGACCCCCTGCTTTCGGATCATTTGCCGTGAAAGTTTCTCATTTTTATAGGCGTCTAAATTATACGGCTTTTTCACGTTTCTCTTCCCGTGGGCTGATTGTGATTCAAGATTTTTTTGTTGTCATATATACCTGGGTACAATGAAATTCTTATTTTGTCTTAGCCACTCGAGAGCAAGGATGTAGAAGGGCAGCGAACAATAAAATTACAGTAAGAGATAAATATAAATAAGGAAAAAAAGTAGAATAGAATTTTAAATGTAGAGTATAAAGAACCCGTAATACGGTTTAGAACCGTTTCCTAGCACACAAGTAAACAATTAAAATTACAAAATGGAGGTTAGATGAGTGGAGGCATAATGACGATATGTAAAGTGTCGCAGTTTCCTAACCCAGATAACAGCATTGTGCAAGATAAGTCCACTGTAAAGTTCAGGGTACATTTGAGCAGGAGGGGTAGCCTTAGGCATGTTACATCGGTGGAAGTGGAGGGGGTGACAACTGTTTATCAGCCTGATGGCCTGCGGATACAGACGTCCTGGGGTCTGGATGCTCTAGCAGTAATACTCCGGTACCATTTGCCAGACTTCATGAAACAAAGCTTATATGTTACCTCAAGCTCAGCCAAATACACATATGAAAACCCTATTCAATTTCCTTTAGTAGTTTTTACGTGATGCGTGCACAAACAAACAGACACAAAAATCCCAACATCTTGATGTGAGATAATTCATCCCAAACCCTACAAACTATTTTGTCTGCAAATATCTTCAATGTACAGACACGCCCACTTTACAGTTTTATTATATGCATACATTAACAATTTGTAAAATTTTATTTTCTGTTTGCACCTTTCACTTTTGGCTTTTTTCGGACTTTGGAGAACACGCTAGTTTCTTTTTCTAAAAACAACAAATCCATCAAACCCAACAGAACTTGTCATGTCTAATATTCAGCTCGTACAGTGTGTAGAGGGTAGGATGTTTAGACATTCTTCCTCTGTCATTAGCGATAGATGTGTATTAGTGAGAACACTGACAGAGAAGATAGTAGCGGAGCGCATCCATACTTTAGAGAGCGCCAGTGCAGTGCTATTCCCGTAGCGGAAAGTCTGGGTGCCACAGGTGGAGATAGACAGCCCTCACAGCGGGGCAAGTGGGTGACAAGCATACTCATTTAGCCAAAGTTAATGCTAAGGCTAGCCCACCGAGAACACCTCCTCTGCACTTCACGTTTCCAACAGGAGGAGGTGCTCTCCTCAGTGATGCACCCCTGAGAAACCTCCGCTATAGGAGACTATACTGAGGCACGTGAAATTAGCTAGACCTTTAGGGGCGCCAGCGGCAGTGGTTAGGTGTATCCCGGGAGCCAGAGCACCGGACATAGCAGGTAATCTTAGGGCTCTAGGACAGCACAGGTTCTCTAAGATAGTGGTACATGCTGGAGCTAATGATATACGCCTTCATCAGTCAAAAAATAGTATAGCACAGAGTCTCAGAAGAGGGCTGGTTAATCAGGAGTTTGATATGTTTAAAAGAAACCTGGATTAAAGAGAACAAGTATGTAGCTCTTAATGAAGCTAGTCCTCCTGGATACAGCTAACATAAGTCTCGGCTAACTGGAGGAGCCGTCACAGTTATTTACAATGATAACCTGACAAAAACTAATTTAATGAATTTGTATCATGAATGGTGGTATACTGGCTGATGTTGCTGTGGGCTTAAATTGGCAGGCATAGACGAGGAGGGGATGAGGGTAAATATAAGAGTCTATTTTTAACATAAACATAACTAAACAAAACAAACAAAGAAACAAACAAAGAACTGAAACTATAAACACAGACTTTCGAGCCAAACAAAAGCTCTCTAGCATAGACCTTAGAGCAAGGGCTTAGAGCTAGTACTAACAAAACTTGGAGCTTAACCCAAACAAAGACAAGACCTCACCGAGACGAGACTAGAGACAAGACGAGACTAGGACGGGACGAGACAGGGGACAAAACTAGACTAGAGACAGGACGAGACTAGGACGCGAGAGACTAATGACCGAATGGGTTGGTAGTTAATCGGGTTAGTATCTAATCTGGTTATGGTAGATGATGACCTAAACGTGTTAGTATCTAAGTGGGTTAGTACCTGAACCTATATGGGGATCGAACACACAACAGGCTGAGTACTGTACACATGAGGCTAATCCATACTAGAGGCTAATCTATACTAGAGTCCAAGCCTACTGGAGGCTAAACCTGCTAGCGGCTAAATACTCAAGTGGCTAAACAGACAAATAATGAAACCTACTAGGACCTAAACATACATGGACCTAAACATGAGGCAAACAAACACTGGAGACTCACAAACAGTACTTACATATGACCAGAGACACTCAAACAACACATACTCAAACAGAACAGCTCCAAGAATCAACATGCAAAATAAACAATTGTGGCAGTGTGGGCAATGGGGGCTTCCCATTGGCCCACTGCTAGATGATTGTCACCCATGGCAGCCTATCAGTATGGGTTCTGACAGTACTTAAGGCTGGATTTTGTTGTACCTGGCATACGTCACGACTAGGACGGGGCGTGTGGACAGAAGGTGTGTGAGTGCTATCTGTAGCTATGCGGCTAATGAAGAGGTGGACATGTACCTTAAACTGATTATTTAACATATGCATTGCCTATTGTGCTCGTCCGGAAGAAGGACGGAAGCCTGCGCATGTGTGTCGATTATCGGCAATTAAACGCAAAGACGAGGAAGGATGCTTTTCCCCTTCCGCGCATTGAAGAGTCGCTTGATTTCCTGACGGGGGCTGGGTGGTTCTCCACTATGGATTTGGCCAGTGGGTACAACCAAGTACTCGTCCTCGTATTCGAGTTCAATCGGATGCCTTTTGGGCTGTGTAATGCTCCAAGTACGTTTCAGCGGTTGATGGAACGGCTGTTTGGAGATCAACAGGGTAGTTCTTTATTGTTGTATCTAGATGATATTGTGGTCCTCTTCCGTTTCGCAGCATTTGGAGCGGTTTGAGGTTGTGTTGGGGCGATTGGAGCATGAGGGGTTGAAGGCCAAATTGGCAAAGTGTGCGTTTTTCCAGAAAGAGGTAAAGTATTTAGGTCATGTCATTTCTGCTCAGGGTGTATCCACTGACCCAGGTAAGATAGAGGCAGTGTCACAGTGGCGGTGTCCCACCAGTGCGTCTGAGTTGCGCTCATTCTTGGGGTTTGCCAGTTACTATCGGCGTTTTGTGCAAGATTTTGCAAAGCTGGCAGGCCCCTTGCATCGGGCGGTGGCTGAGTGTGCTGCCGTTAGGCCTCGGGTACGGGCTGGTAGGAGTTTTCCTGATGTGTGGTCAAAAGAGTGTCAACAGAGCTTTGAGGAGTTAAAGGTTAGGCTTGCAACAGCCCCGGTGTTGGCCTACGCTGACTTCTCCATTCCCTTTATTCTAGAAGTGGATGCCAGCTATGGTGGTTTGGGGGCCGTCCTTTCCCAGGAGCAGAATGGGAAAGTGCGACCTATTGCGTACGCTAGCCGGAGTCTTAGGCCCACTGAGCGCAACATGGTTAACTATAGCTCCATGAAGTTGGAGTTTTTGGCACTCAAGTGGGCCATGACCGAAAAGTTTCGGGAATATCTGTTGGGACATAAGTGTATTGTTTATACTGACAATAATCCTCTTAGCCATTTGGCTACGGCTAAGCTTGCGGCCACTGAACAACGTTGGGCGGCCCAGCTGGCAGCATTTGATTTTACCCTCAAGTATCGATCGGGTAGGAGTAACAGGAATGTTTCTCCTCTTTCAAGACGCTCTTTCAAGGCAGGATCCCTCCGGCCAGGGTGAATTGAGTGCACTCTTGCCGGGGGTTGAGGTGCCGGTTAGTGTTAAGCAGGTGGTGGCGGCAGAATTGTGTCCACCGGCGATTCAGGCGACGGTCTCTGTGCTGCCCGGTTCTGGGGTTGATATGGCATTGTGTCAGCAGGACGACCCGGCCATTGGACAGGTGTTAAGGTTTTGGCGACAAGGTGCACCTCCATCTTCGGCAGAGCGTGGACAGATGTCCAAAACCGCCCTGGTGTTGCTTCGCCAATGGGATCGATTGGTGGACAAGGAGGGCGTGTTGTATCGCCGTGTCTTTCGACCAGATGGAGGCGAGGAAAGCTTGCAGTTGGTTCTTCCGTCTGCTTTGCAGGGTGAGGTTTTAGCTAGTGTTCATGAAGGGCATGGGCACCAGGGTATCGACCGCACCACTGAGCTGGTTCGTCAATGCTGTTATTGGCCAGGCCTGACAGCCGATGTGGCTCGGTGGTGCCGTGGGTGTGAGCGGTGCCAGGCTGCAAAGGATACACAGCTGGCGCCTCGGAGTTTTATGGGCCACCTTTTGGCAGAAAGGCCAAATGAGATCCTGGCCATTGATTTTACCTTGCTGGAACCCTCTCGTTCCGGGGTTGAGAATGTAATGGTAATGACCGATGTTTTCACCAAATTTACGTAGGCGGTCCCTACTCGGAACCAGCGGGCTGAAACTGTGGCTCAGGTGTTGGTGTCCGAGTAGTTCTGCAAGTTTGGTGTTCCTGCTCGTATCCACTCAGACCAAGGTCGCAGTTTCGAGTCGTCCCTTGTTCAACAGCTATGTAACTTGTACCAGGTAAAAAGATCTCGTACCACCCCATGGCACCCTGCGGGTAATGGGCAATGCGAGCGGTTCAACCGGACGCTGCACAATCTGTTGCGCACTTTGCCCAGTTCGCAGAAGGATGATTGGGTTTCGGCACTTCCTCAATTACTCTATTGCTACAACACCACTCCCCATCAAGTGACTGGGGAGTCTCCGTATTTTCTGATGTTCGGGCAGGAACCACGATTGCCCGTTGATTTTCTGCTGGGTCGTGGCCAGGAAAAGGGTCCTGGTAGTGTTAATAACTGGGTGCTAGAACATCAGACGAGACTGCAGGTAGCTTTTGAAGGAGCCCGGGAACAGTTACAGTTGGCTGCTGAACGTCGGAAGGAACGGCACGACTCTCGTGTCCGGGATGTACACTTGGGGGTAGGCCAAGTTGTTTACCTTCGCAACTATGGTCTCAAGGGTTGTCATAAGATTCAGGACTGCTGGAGTTCAGTGTTGTACCAGGTGGTAAAGGCACCTGGGGTGGGAGGTTCAGTTTATGCCATTGCACCAGTAAACGATGTGAATAGGGTAAAGTATGTTCATCGCTCATTGCTAAAGGAAAGAGTAGGGGGAGAAGTTTTAGTTCCTTCTCCAGAGAAGGCCTCTCCAGTTGCCGACGAGATGTTGTTGGAGGAGTATTCCTCCTTCGAGGAAGTTGATCTGGTTCGGGTGGTACCGGAGACTCGGCCTGCTGCTACGGAGTTGCAGAGTCGGGACCGGGCTCTGGTAGGCCCCAGTTCATTGACGTTGGGGGTGGGTATGGCCGTCGAGGACCCAGTGGACTCCGAATCATTAGGACAGGATGCTGTAAGTCAATCACCCATGATCAACCTTGGTCCTGCAGGTCCCCCTTGTGGTGATGGGGCAGTGAGACGCACTAGGCGATCTACTGCCGGCCAACATTCTAATGTTTACATCTTCCTAGGACCGTGGCGAGGGTGGTAAGTGTTGAGGCTGTTGAGGCCTCGTCTAATCCCATGTCTGCCCTGTTCAGGCCGTGGGCTTAAGGATAATTGGGCAATCGTCGGGTCGACGATTCAAGAGCTGTGGGTAGATTGTGGCAGTGTGGGCAATGGGGGCTTCCCATTGGCCCACTGCTAGGTGATTGTCACCCATTGCAGCCTATCAGTATGGGTTCTGACAGTACTTAAGGCTGGATTTTGTTGTACCTGGCATACGTCACGACTAGGACCGCCTTCACGGGGGCGTGTGGACAGAAGGTGTGTGAGTGCTATCTGTAGCTATGCGGCTAATGAAGAGGTGGACTTTTTTTTTTTTTCCTATTAGGGCGCACGCTGGTTAAACTGATTCGGTTGAGACGGACTGTTCACGGGTTGTCGGGTAGGTATAAGCTCCTCATGTGCTGCGTACTCTGCCGTTGGGTGATGCTAACGGGCGTCTGTTTACCCTTTAGCTGTGAACTATTCTTTGTGCCTGTATAATCCTGCATGGTTCGCGGCGAGCTGTGAGCGGCGCTGCAACTCGCGTAGCGCAACGATTCATCCGGGTAAGTGAGTTTCACTTTCTCTGGCTTCTCCTAAAAAAATGTGACTTAGTTATGACTCTCTTTCTCAGTGAGCTCTGGATGTTTAATGCATTGATGGTGGATCTCGTGACGGCGGAAGTATCGGTCCTCTGTTTTGGCTGAGGACGGCGCTGCTGTTTTCTCCTCTGTTGTTTTTTTATTTTTATTTTTTTTGTATGTGTTGTGATGTTATTGGTAGCTCGGAGCTGCTCGGCTATCGGTTGGAGGTTAGTATGGACTTTGGCTCTCTGCATTCGTGAGTCTGTGGTGAAGATTGTAATATAGCTCAGACTTTAGAGGATAATCACGGCGAGCTGTCCGAGCTACATATAATTTTGTATTTTATTTTATTTCTTTTTCTGCCTTTTATTTATATTGTTTTTCTATTGTTGATTTGGGTGTCCTTTTTGTATTTCGTGTTTGTTGACTTCGGGCATGGCTGGGTTGGGGGAAGGTTAGTTTGTAGTGCTGAGGGTAGTAACAGTGTGTGGAGTTCAGTGTAGCTGGGATTCATGTTTTCCTTTGAGTGAAATGGTGTGAAGTGCACTTGTAAGGTTAGCACCTCCTTTAGTCTGCCCTTGTTGCCAAGACGCCTGTCCGAATTCTTCTGTGGTTTATTCCGTTTGGATTGTTATTTTTTTTTCATTATTGTTGTGTGTACACAGAGTGCCGTGTCCTTTTTTTTCATATATTGCATGTGATTGCCCTCATTGATATTATAGATAAAATGTTTTAAATTGTTTTAAAAGTAAATTACAATAAAGTTTTGTATGTTTGTACCCTTGTCTCTCATGTTCTTTTAAGCCTAGCGAACCTTCGTCCTTTATGGGTGTTATTTCCCCGGTTAACCTCGGGGTGGCGTAATCGAGTTTGAGACATTATACCTGATAATTAATTGTCATATCACGGTGTTGCCACACAAACATAAAACTAGAGCCTTCGTAAACACGTGTTACACAACAAAACCCAAACTAAATACAAAAGTAAAACAAATGTCCACATGACAATATTATTATTAATGCTCAACCCAGTTTCCCAGAACTAACAGCTATTTATAGAAAGTTTAATGAGCTACCTCGGTTCAGGTGAGCATTCTCATCACCTGACCGAGATGCCTTCTGGGAAACCCAGTCTGCAAACAAAAACTACAAAAACAAGACTCTGGGCACACAGTGCCATCTAGTGATGAACCTAGAACATACAGTAAACATAGTAACAAAAAAGTGTAGCTACAAATATGAAGCCTGCTCAGTCGAACCTACTAGAAATAAGACCACTACAGAAATCCCCACAATGAAATACAGTAGTGAGGACTACATGAACATTTTCAATAACAAAATCATAAATATTAGGCAAATATTTCAGGCTTTGAAACCAGACAATTTAATTGATGCAGATGATAAACTAACCACACCACATTAGAACCTAGAATACTTTACTCCCCTCAAAGAGAATGAACTAATTTCACTAATCTCTTCTGCAAAATCATCAACCTGTGTATTAGATCCTATACCGACACATTTTCTCAAGGAGATCGAACCAGCAATAACAGAACCCCTGTTGAAAATAATTAACTCTTCACTCAGCAGTGGGTATGTTCCAAATTCCTTTAAAATAGCAGTAATAAAAACCAGTAATTAAGAAATCTTTGACCCCTATCAGCTGTCCAATTACAGACCGATATTAAACCTCCAGGTAGTAGCACAGCAGCTACTGTACATTCATATCTACAGTACATAGAAATACGTAGCATACACAAACATCACAGCACAAAGACAACAGTAAAGTTAAAGGTTAAAGTTGTAAATGACCTCCTATTGACCTTTGATCAGGGTTGCGTCACTATACTCGACCTCAGGGTTACTCGACCTCAGTGCACCTTTTGACACCATTGATCATAGTATTCTCCTTCACAGATTAGAACGTGTAGTAGGAATTAAAGGAACGGCCCTCTCCTGGCTCAGATCCTATTTGACCGATCGTGATCAGTATGTAGACTTAAATGGTGATTATTCTGCATGTTCTCAAGTGGAGTTTGGTGTTCCACAGGGTTCAGTTTTAGGCCCACTGCTTTTTTTCTCTTCACATGCTTCCTCTAAGACAGAAGTTCTAGTCATAGGACCACATGCAGCTAGAAGTAAGCTTTTCGATCACATCGCAACTTTAGTTGGTCTTTCTGTTCCATCAAGTGCAACAGTGAAAGACCTCAGTGTGATTATAGATTCCAGTCTTTCATTTGAAGCTCATGTAGATAATATTACCAGCACAGCATTATTTCACCTCAGAAATATTGCCAAGATAAGAAATATATTGTGACTAAACGATGCAGAAAAACAAGTTAATGCTTTTATCACCTTTAGGTTGGACTACTGTAACGCCTTACTGTCTGGTTGTTCAACTACTGTAGGTGCATAAACAAGCTTCAGTTACATGTAGTCCAGAATGAAATTCAGAGTCCAGAGTCCTCACTAGAACCAGAAGATATGACCCCTATCTTATCCACAATGCATTGGCTTCCTTTGAAATTTCACATTGATTTTAAATACTACCTGTGACGTATAAAGCATAAAATGGACTTGCGTCTTAGTATCAGAGTGAACTGCTAGTCTCTTACGATCCGTCATGCCTACTACGATCAAAAGATGCAGGCTGCTTGTCAGTACTGTATATTAATGACCCAGAGCCCCTCTTCCCTCTGGACCTGTCTGGTCTCCCTGGCTCCCCGCTTCTGGTTGTTGATCTCGTCACATGGATGATGGTGGTTTGGGATGCGTGTGGTTCCACTTTACTAATGAGAAGATAGTTCAGTCCTTGGCTGATGCAGACAGCTGTTCTCTAAGGACTCCCTGATCAGTCTGGTTCCCCTCTAGATTTCTTCCTGTTGCTATCTCAGGGAGTTTTTCCCTTAGCACTGTCGTCCTCTGCTTAAACTATGTACAGAACTACACACACACACACACATACACACACACACACACACACACACACACACACACACACACACACACACACACACACATTATATGCTTGTAACTGTGGTTTTACAGCTCCACAATTTCCGGTTTGATTCCTGTCTGTCTAGACGTTCTCGACTGTACATCCCTGTGGGTTTCCTACAGGTTGCTCGGTTTCCTCAAGCATCCAGGTGGACTGTAAACAAATGTGTGTGTGTTGGTGTGGTTTCATGTCCGAGCTGTATTCCTGATCCACCCCAGTGTTCCCGGGATGAAGCATGACTCCACCTAGAAGAAAGCCCTCAGCTGTGTTTTACTGCAGCTAAGCTACACCTAGTACATCAAAAATGGTTTGGTGCCAATGTTTTAGGGAAAAAAATTTATTATTGAGCATCTAAAATTTGGAATTTGGAATCTGGAAATATGAAGAAAAAAAGGAAATAATGTAGATCTGTCATGATCTGGAACACCAGCCCTTCCGGGAGTGACTTACCGGAATGTTTGGAATTCTGTGTCTGTTTTATAGTAAGTTTAAATAATTATGATAAATCAAAAACTTGGTGGGACAGTGAATACAGCTTAGGGGTGTAACTATTCCAGGATTCCTGTTTGATCACTAATGCAGTGATATAAGTTCAATTTGAGTAAGTGTGTGTGTGTGTGTGTGTGTGTGTGTGTGTGTGTGTGTGGTCTAATCCTCCTGTAAGTCAGCACTTATCATTTCTCTGAAAGTAAACACTTTGACCATAAAGGCATAAACCCAGTTTATTTGGTGATTTATTGTGGTGATGAATTAAACAGCGCACTCTGACAGCTAGCACTCTTGGCAAAAACCCCACGCAGCCGGAGCAAGGGATATTTATTGCTCAATTAGATCAGACGGAAAAGCATAATGGAGCTCATCAGCAGACTTTTAGGA